>JAQHUG010000644.1:30313-41144 GCA_028555095.1 Dicrostonyx torquatus
GATACAAAGGGACCTTTGACTACTGGATTGGCCTGTACAGAGAGTCACCAGAGCACCCTTGGAGGTGGATGGACAACACGGAATATAAGAGCTCGTATGTTTTCAAACCATTTTTCTTCTACTGTGATCATTTGTTGTGAAGTGTGTGACTTGTGTCTATTAGAGAGGAATGTCTATGTCATGTGAATCCAGCTTACTGCCTTGGAGGTATGTTGGCCATCATTTTCAAATCCTTTACTTAGTGTGATTTTCCTCAAAATCTTTTTCATGATGATGGCATTTAGGGTAGCTATTGTCTGATTCATCACTAATTTAAATTTCTTTGTTGTTGATAAATGCCTTGTATGCAATATAGACAGAACCTTAGATATGCAATGAAAGCCCTGAAGCTTCAGAAGGGCAAGCCTGAGACCCATCAGACCACTGTGTTTATGGCTGTACCCATTCACAGAAGCAGAGACTTCAAGGCCTTGGAAACCTCCCCTAAAATCTAACTAGACAGCACCCAAGGCAATTTTTGAATATGAGCGTAGCTGTTTTGAATGGAGCCATTATACTGGAATGTTAGATCACAGACCCATTCTTGTCCATCATTAAAGCCCTTTTAGAAATTTACTAAGAAGTGACTTTCAACTGGGCAGTGGTGACACACGCCTTTAATCCCAGCACTCGGGAGGCAGCGGCAGGCAGATCTCTGTGAGTTCTAGGACTGCCTTGTCTAAAAGATCTACTCCCAGGCCAGACCTCAAAGCTACAGAAAAACCCTGTCTCGAACACCCCCCTAAAATAAGTGAGTCTCCGTATATGAGAAATTCTTCAAAGCAGAACTGAAAATCAACCTCAATGATGCTACCCATGGCTGTGTTTCATTTGAACAGTGCAGCAAAGCAAGCACCAGTCAAATACTTCGGAAACACATTGAAAAGTTGGTTCAGCATAGATGAATGGCAAAGTTTCTGTGTTCAAATCAAACCCTAAGAATGTAAAAGACAATAAAAACACAACTAGTGCAAATGATCCTCATGAACTCTGTCTTCCTTTGATTCCTATTACAGATAAGCAGTGCAGACAGGCAAGATTACACGGAGGATAGAATGCAGTTCTGGGCTCTGCAGATTTACTGTTTTTGGTTTATTTTCAGGGTTCCCATCCGAGGAGTGGAAGACTATGCCTACCTGAACAACAACGGGATCAGCAGTGCCAGGATCTATGCAGACAGGAGATGGATCTGTAGCAAGCCCAACAGCTATATCCTCCAATGCCAAATTCCTTTTGCTTCTTCTTAGCCTTTGTCAAGAGATGCTTTGTACCTTAATATCAACAGATGCTACTCTTTTCTCCATCTTCCAACATTGTTATCAAAAGAAACTGAATATTTGCTGGCATCACAACTGAAAATCATCTTGGAGAACAGCACATACAAGGGTTTAGAACAACACCGATGCATCTAAAATGGGTATTGGACTCGTGCCTTAAGCCTCAGTACAATTAGTGTAGTGAACCGCACTTTTATGATATAAGGATTTTTGTGCAGACTGTCACACTTATGAGAGTATGGGACCACCAAAATGAGTTCTCTCAAGTGCACTTGCCCTTGGACTTTAATAATGAAAAGCAGCAGGTAGTGGTGGCAGTGGTGACATGACCCTTTAATCCCAGGGGCTTGGAAAGTTTTTTGTTTGTTTTCAAGACAGGATCTCTCTGTGTAGCTTGGCTAGCTTGGAACTCACTCTGTAGACCAGGCTGGCCTTAAACTCACAGGGATCTGCTTGCCTCTTTCTCTCAAGTACTGGAATCAAAGGTCATAAATTTTATTTTTAATACAGCCTTTCCACTTAACCTGAACTTATGACCCTGTGCAAGAAGATGTGATCACAGGGATGTGTCACCACACCATACATTCTGCAGTTCAGTTTTAAACTGCAAATACCTTTAAATAATACATTGTGTTTTTGTTATGTCTATACTTTATTTTTCTATTAGATGAATAAAGAATATTTCATTTTGGAATATCACTTTCTAAGTTACTTCTTCATTTAGCCCTAATAAAAAGTTTTCTTTGTAATCCATTTTCCTTCCTGGATCCTCATAGCAAGATAGAAAGCATTCTCAGGGACTAGCAGTGTGTCCAACACAGGAGTCTTCATAACAGACCCATGGAATGGACCATTTTGTCACAATTGTGACTGTAAGACTAATTAGTTTCAACTAAGTTCCTAACAAAGGAACCATATTTCTACAATGGAGGTATATTTCTGCAAGAAATTCATTTCATAACATTAAACTGGGTGAACTTTATCCACAAAAGAAACTGGATAGGTTTATGACCTTATCTGACCCAATAATTTTGTTCATAGTAGACTTGAAAAAATAGGTCTACTCATGCCAACTCCTCAGATCCAGATGAGATAACTGAGGGAAATGTCTTGCCAGTGTCTTCATATGACTTATAGTAAACACAGGGTAAGTTTTCATCCATTGCTCTGTGGAAATAAATCTGAAAGGAGCAGTAAGTTCTCATGAGCATTGGCCTTTTGAAGGAATCACCCCCAAAAGCTGCCAGTGAGCTGTTCAAACCAGCTTCTTATAGACTAGGAAATCTACCACTAGATAAATGAATAATTTTAACCATATAGGAAATAAATCTTTTTCTTTCTTCTTTTTCTCTTTTTGAGACAGAGTCTCACTATGTAGAGCAGGCTGGCCCTGAACTCAGAGACCTCCCTGACTCTTCCTCCTGAGTTCTCTGTTTAAAGGATTGTGCCACCATGCCTTGCTTATGTTTATATGGGCTGGTGAGAAAGGTGCGTGGGTAAGAGTTTTGTTGTAGAAACACAAGGACTCAAATTCAAATTCTCATCATTCACATAAAAAGCCAAGCAGGGCTCCTCTCATACTTCTGTTATTTCAGGTCTACAGGGGACAAAGCCAGGAGGATTCCTGGGTTCTTTTGGACATCAGTCTAGTTCAGGGAGAGACAATGTATCACACAACAAATAAAGAAATAGTAAATTATGACTATAAAAACAAATGGTTCAGACACATTATAGGAAGCATCCAAGTAATTTGGGATTTACATCTTCTCATAATTCAGATTCCTCAAATTTATTCTTAATGCATTTTATTCTTTGAGAAATTTCTTTAAATTATTTTGATCCTATTTACACTCTTCCTGATTCAAAGCATCACCTGATCCATCCTTACTCACCCAATTTTGTGTCTGTCGAACAAAAATAAGTAATAGAACCCTGTGCTGAGATAAGGCCAGGAGACTGCTGCAGAATCCCCTGGAGTGTGAGTTGGAAGGCTGGGCACAGGGCTGCAGAGAGAGGATGCTCGTGCCCAAGAGGATGACAGATAAATCTGTGACCCTTTCAATGATTATGAATCTAGTGGAGTAAATATACATTAACTGTAGAACATGAAATTAAGATAGTTTAAAGAGAAAACTTTTCTCTCAGGTGCACATTTGGAATTTTGCATGTATGGTTTTAGCAGATGAGAGAGGACAGTCCAGGTAGGGAGGGAAGAAAAGTCTCCCTCCCAAGTAATTCCAATAGGCAGGCTGGAATATAAACTGTTGACAAGTAATACTTATCTGAGTTCATTTTGACTGTGATGGTGGTTGATCCAAGTTTGTCTCTTGAAGCTTGTAAGAACTTTCTTTAAGAGGCAAAAATGACAGGTAATTCAGTATTATTATTATATGTAGTCTGTATTGAAATCCATGTTATAGAAAAGACAAGGAGACTCATTTTTGAGTCATAATAGAAGTTTGGAAAGAGTCAGTCAGCTGCCTGCACATCTTAGATGCTGCCAGCAAAATATACAAGTCACACAGATTGACATTTGAAGTGGGAGGTCCTTCTGTCTATGTGTTGCTTGTATTGGTTAATGAATAAAGAACTGCTTTGAGTCTATGGCAGGGAAGAACAGAACTAGGCAGAGAAAGCCAGGCTGTATGCTGGGAGAGAGAATGCAGAGTCAAAGAGATGCTCTGTAGCCCCTAAATTTTAGCCGGTAAGCCACAGTAATGGGGCAATACACAGATTAATAGCAATGGATTAAACTAAGATATAAGAGTTAGCCAATAAAATGCTAGATCTAATGGGCCAAGCAGTGATTTAATTAATACAGTTTCTGTGTGATTATTTTGGGTCTAAGAAAGCCAGGCAGCCGAGAACCAACAAGCCTCCCTTCCTTGCAACAGACATTCAAAAACCAGTCAAAAATCAAGCACACTGGGGCCACATTTCCATTCACATGGACATTTTAACAGGAAGACAGACAAGGTTTTCAGATGAAACAGCCCACAGTGGGCAGTAGACTTTTTAAGCATGGTATGGAGGCAAGAAGGGCAGAGTAGAGGCAGGCAGTTAAAGAGTTAACAACAGAGAACAGGAGGGAGGGGCAGAGAGTCAGGCCAAAATACAAGCAGAGAGCAAAGATGCAAAATTTATCTAGTTTGCATGGACATCTCCAATAGAACTGAAAAACCATCGAGAATGATTACAATCTGGAAAAGTCACCCTTATTCCTATGACTGGGTTTTGGATGCTATAACTGGACGTTCCTGCACCACCCTAAGATTTTGTAAACAGACCAGGAGCTCAGGTAGCCTCATCCATAAAGAGATAAAGAGAGGGAGAGACAGATTTTTAGTGCAGGATAGAAGAAACTGCCTGGAAAATAGTTTATGAATGGTGCAGAATCACCATTTGAATTTGTCAATCAGCTCAAAAAGTTAGATAGCCTGAAGAAGCAGATGCTGTCTGTCTCCCAGTCAGTGAAGCCACTTTTGAAATTTAAGTGAGGAACTGACAGAGCTCCAAGCTCCAAGCTGAAGGACAAATTAACTCTTTAGTTCCCAGTGAGACAAAGCAATGAAAACTGGAGCAGACAGGGATCCTAGCTGCTGGCCCCTGGAAAGCTTGGGGAGAGCTTGGGAAACTTTATCAACCCTTGTTGGCTTTCTCAGGATGCTAAGAAGGATGCCAAAAATAATTAATCTTCACAGAGGAAGCCAGATAACATTATAATATCTTGATGATTGGGATTTTTTTTTGAACCTGAATGTGATACTAGCAGAGTTTTTTCTTGAAGGAAGAGAGTAATTCTTCCGTATTTATCATTATTTGTTTTTTGGGCTTACTGTTTATTTTTTATTTTCTTTTGAGCTGTAGACCTATACCATTAACTGCTGTATTGTAGATTTTGTTTGTCCCATAGTAAGAGAAAAAAATTATGTAAAGAGAACATTTAGAGAGGGTTGGAGGGCAAAACTACTCACAGTTAACAAGCCATTAGTTGTTGGCAGAGGCTGCTGCCTCGTTTCCTGGCCACTTAGACCTGAAATAATTTCTCAGAAACTATATTATTTGCAATACTGTTTGCCAAAACTTAAGTGTATTGCTACTTAATCTGGAACTACCCCATTGCCATTAATCTGTGTATCACCACAAGCTTTTGGCCTATGGGTAAAATTTCAGTGGGCTCCATTGGAGGTGTCTGCCTCTGCCTGGATTTACAAGGCTTCTCTCTGACTCTGCCTAATCTCTCTCTATATATATCTTTCAGCCTGACTTTGTTAAGGAATTGACTGAAGGCAGCTTTGTTAACCAACGGCAATAAAACATACTCCCACATCAATTAGTGTCCTTGGGACTTGGAGCATTATACCAGTGAGGACACTGAGAAATTGTCTATTTCAGAAGAGCCCTCCTGGGTTTGCCCTCCAAGGGACTAGGGGAATGTCTCTTGCCATCATTCTAGGGTGCTCAGGACCCCAAATCTGCAGAATCCAGACAACAAGGGCTTGTCTGTGGCTGCCAAATTAGAGAAATGTCTCTCTCAAACATCTCTCAGGGGGATTATCTTCAGGGAACACCTCTGCCAAGAGCTATCTCTCTCCCTGGATAGTCTTAGAATTTCCTTTCAAATCCTATATGTTCTGGTACCCAGATACTATGTAAGCTTGCAGATCCCATGAGATAAGATCCAACAATTTCAAATAGATCTCAAAAAATGTAAGGAACAGTTCTGATACCTCTGTCAGATGAATGGCCTCATATTCACAGAGATCTGCATGCCTCTGCCACCTGAGTGCTGGGATTAAAGGCATGTGCCACCACTACCTGGCCCAGATACTGCCTTTCTTAACATCCCTTATCTCCTTTTTAAAAAATTAAGAAAATTTAATTATAACCCTGACTTATAAACTTCTTGTTGAGATTCTTCAATAGCAGATTCAAAAGATTTCTAGCCAGACTTTTAAATAGTTGCTATTACAGGATTATAAGCCCTGGTTATGGAACCAGAAGCCTGTGAATCGTAAATATACCCTGATAGTTCGGTCAAGTTTGCCCCAAGAACTTTGATGTCCCGGATCAGCAGGAAGTATTCAAATAATGTTTTCTCCTTTCCTGATCTGATTGTTTATCAAAGGTAAACAAAAAAGGAGGGAGTATGTCGGAAACCATGGAGATGGCTTGGCCTAGCTGTCTTGAGAGTCATGCATCATAGGTTTCTCAGAATTGAGTCCATGGCTCCTGGGGCACTATGTGCCTTCTTGTTCCTAAGAGACAAATGCACTCTCTCAGGCAGTGACGTGTTCAAGCAGCTTTGTGTTTCTCTGTTTCTTCTCTCAGTAGTCAAGGAAGCATGAATGCTTGATAGGACAAGGTATTGGACATTAACTGTTAGTAGCCTGTATAATATTCAAACTTCACTGTATCCTGGCAACTACAACTATATTGATCTTGGAAACGGCTGTTATATTTTTGTCTTAGTTAGGGTTTCTATTGCTGTCAAAATACACCATGATCATGAGAACTCTTATGAAGGAAAACATTCAATTGAGATGGTGTCTTACTGTTTCAAAGGTTTAGTCCATTATAATTATGGTGGGACATGCAGGTGTACAGGCAGACATGGTGCTGGAGCTGAGAGTCCTACATATTGATCAATAGGAAACAGAAGGTGGTAAATTGAGACACTGGGCATGACTTGAGCACATATTCCAACTCAAATCCCATGGCCACAGGGATATAATTCTTCCAAGAAGTCCACACATAATCAAAGAAGCCATACTTCCAAATAATGACCCTTTGGGGTCCATTTTTTTCAAACCACAAGTAGCAAGGACAACCCCAAAGATCCCCATTTGTTTAGGGGGAAGAGAAGGGTGATTGTAACTGGGAGGAGAGAGGAGGGAAATGGTTCTGCACCCAGATCATCCTCCCTGCAGACTCAACAATCCAAGTCAGACCAAATCAAATTGAATTAGAAAAAGCCCAGGTTTAGTGAATACAACCCTCCTAGATGATTTTCTAGCCCCACAGAGAGGACATGAAAAAATGAAGCCTGGAAAACCACACATCTGTTTTCTGGGGGCAGTTGTAATACCCTGTGGGAGTGGTCCTGAGCATATGTTGGGGAGGGGATCATCATTTGACAGGTTGCTGAAATGTAGCAGGGCTTGAACAGAAATGGGGAAATGGGGAAGGGAGTTTGTGTTCCAGTCTCTTTGGGTATGTGGATGTCAAGGGCTGGGGTGGAGTTTCCCACAGAACATCTCACACACTTTGGGTATTTGGATGCCAGTTCAAGTCTGGCTGCTTTCTGTGAGTGTGGAAAGATGTAGAAAAGGGAAGTCAGGAGTTGGCGGGCTCACAGTCAACAGGAGGTGTGAGTGGAGGAGCATCCAGTTAATAGTCATCCTGGAGACCTCAGGCATTTGTTTCAAGAGGAAGCAGAAAAAGCAAGCAGGTATAATATAGAAATAGATATTTAACACCTGTCCTGGTTGTACTGACAACAATGAATATGCCAGGAAGAAGAGCAGATAGATCCTTCATTGGGACATCTTGGAAAACTATAGGATAGAATACCCCAGCTGATGAACAGACCAAGTAACCTTAATAGGTGCCCACTTGAGCCTAAAGAGGTGGTACCAATGGTGGAATCCCATGAGCTGGTACAGGTGCTGGCATTCTCTGGAGGGCCCTGTGCAAGTTGGCCTTGGCATGAGACTATCAGGGGGGTGGACCTGTGCAAGAACCTGCAGGTGTCTGTAAAACAATTGGAACAAATTTATATCTTTGGTTCATAGGAAAATGCTATGATTTTAGGTTTAAAGGCATGAATATTTTAGAAGACAGTCAGAGGAAATTTAGAACTCTGAATCTCTGAAGTTATATCTGAAACCTGCTAATCCTGTACTTGAAGCCTATGAAAGAGGCACATCTGACTTTACTTTTAACAGGAAACTTAACTAATAAACAAACGAGATACCAGCACTCTAGTCATTAGATGCCATCGGACATTTAATGAGAGGGATAAATAAATGAGTAGAAGTAAGACAGCTTTTCAGCTACCTAGGCAACCTGAAGTCTCTCCATGGTCTTTGGCAAAAACAATTCTCAGAAGCAGTATTTTTCTTTAGCTACTGATGTTTGTGAAGAATGGGGATTTGGGCAAATCATCTTACCTGTCTTGGAAGGATAAGATGATCAACTCCCTGATTGTTGTCTAGTCTAGGAAGGGTCCAGGCAGCTGATGAGGTGAAAGACAAGTATTGATATGTGGTTGGATTTGACACATCCAAAGCAAACCTCCAGGAGGAAGTTCTGCTGTGGCCTTGCATCTTCTTGGGGAAGCCACAGAATGCAGCAGGAGCTGGCATGTCTCTCTATCATAAGAAGCTTTTTAATTAAATGCCATACTGTCCGATCTGTAAAGGTGCTTGAGAATCAGGGTGACATTACTTGTCAGGTATACCTAAATTAGACATATAAGTTAATTTGGACTTATAGTTTCCCCAATCAGTTACAGCAGTTACAGTTTACCAATATTAGTAGAGATAAGAAGATAAGAAGTAGTATTCTAGTGTCTATTTTTTTTATTTTTTAGTGGTCCTGAGACCTTGAGAATAATCCTAATCTGTAGAATGCAAAATCAAGTTTTAACATTGTAAACAATTTAGTGGTTTAAATCAATATTAAGGGGTTTACTCTTAAATTAGAAAATCTAGGGCCAAGAGTACAAAATGTGGAGGGTGACTAGGAGGTGGGTTGCAGCATTTGAGTAAGGAAAAGAAGTTGGATTTTTACCTTTGTTGGGGGAGAGAATGGGAGATGGGTATGGGGAGGACTGGACTTTTGACTACTGGACAGAACATGTGGCGCTGTAGGAAGGGGTTAGAAAGGCAGGGTGTTGTGGAAGTACATTCCATTTCTTCAGCCAGTAGCCTTTAAGATAGCAGCCCACTTGGGCATAGTCTCTGATACTTTAAGTGCAGTTGTAAAGCACGTGCCCACTCTCTGGCTCCCGCTTCCAGCTGCTAGACTCTGTTCCTGTTCACACAGAGGACTGTTATTTATGAAGGGGTGTGGTCTTCACCATCTCAGCTTGTGACCACGCCCCGCTGCCCCCCCCCCAATTAATCAATGGGGCTGGACCATCAGGTCCCAGGAGAGGATAAATGGTGGGTCCATGCAGAAGCTCACTCTTTCTGCGCGGATCACTGACCTTGCCTACTTCATCGGAGTAGCTCTGGCTGGTATTGTAATCTGTGTGTACTTTGGCCTTTAATAAACTTGTGTGACTCTCGTCACACTTGGCGCCCGTCAACGTGGGGCCTCTTGGGACCCCCCCAGCCGGGTGGGGCTGTATTTCTCCCCAGGTTGAGGCCCTGTTTTTATTTGTTGTGTTTGGGATTTTCTGAAATCTGGGCTGGTTTTGAGTCTTTTGTAGCCGGTTTC
This sequence comes from Dicrostonyx torquatus, assembly GCA_028555095.1. Classification (NCBI taxonomy): domain Eukaryota; kingdom Metazoa; phylum Chordata; class Mammalia; order Rodentia; family Cricetidae; genus Dicrostonyx; species Dicrostonyx torquatus. Next base: position 40,075 of record JAQHUG010000644.1, read on the forward strand.
TGCGACCAGCCCCACCCAGCTTCAACTTTCGGTTTTGCTGCCCGGCGCGGCAGCTCCACCCAGAGTGGGACAGCGGCCCGCTCCCGCACTCACAAACACCCTGCGCAGGGTCTGGGAACTTTGCCCTCCCTCCCGCCAGCCTCGGACCCCTGCGCGGGCCCCGCTGCAGTCTATCTGCCCCTGCGGCAGTCCCATCTGACTGCGCACTTCGGTCCCACCCGGACTGCGCACACCCCCGGATTCTCGCGCACCACCGTGGGTCACTGCGGAACTTCAGCACAGCTTCCAGGTCGCAGCTGCGCTGCTCTGCAGACCCCCGCATACCCCCGGCGCCGGGCCCCGCACCTGCCCGCACGCCCCGCGCGCCCCCGCGCCGTGCCCGCTCGCGCCTGCCCCGCCAAGCTCCAGCCCCTGAGTGCAGCTGGCCCCGCTCCCCCTGCGCCTCTGCCGCCACCGCCGCCGCCGCCGCCGCCAGCCCTAGGGCTCCCGTCCCGTCCCAGCCTCTGCCTTAGGCACAACATTGGGATTGCTCTTAACCTTATTCTTGGCACCAGGTAATGTCTCACTGTGGGAATTGGCCCGTTCCGACTGCCTTAGGCTTCAAAGGGTCTGTTCCCAGAGTCTGAGTATAGGAATTGTCCTGCCTCCACGGACTGAGCTTGCGGAAACCTTGTTCCATTGCGACATCTACTGGTGAACTGCAGTAACATGTCTTCCACCACTATAATTCCTTTCAATGATAAATGGGCTTTTAATCGGTCATATGGAACTCACCTGGGCTCTAGACCTTACGCATTTTGTGAATTTCTTTGGGACATGTTTGGGTGTTCCCCATCTAGGCTTGTTTGGGCATTTATTGACTTGATAATGACCCGTGCCTTGTTTTTCAAGTTGTATGACACTTTCAGTTTTTATAGTACAAAAATTCAGGCCCTGGAACAACGTAACTCTGATCTAACCGGTGAACTCTTGGCCATGAAGACAGCTATGGAGGTGACCAGGACTGAGGTAAAATCAAAACTCTCTGACCTAACTGGTGAACTCCTGGCCATGAAAACAGCTATGGAGGT
>JAQHUG010000644.1:84652-97484 GCA_028555095.1 Dicrostonyx torquatus
TCCCAGGCAATTTCTTATGTACCCCATACATAAACAGCTGACTCAGCTCCATTCCTGTGGACATTCTGCAATGGGCTCGTGTCAGACGCATGCATTCAAAATGGGTGTCTTGTGATTCCTAACCAATTTCAAACACCCTTAAGCAGGCACTTAAAAATCTTTTAAGTTGCAACAATCTAACTTAAAGCAAATTATGCTCCAAAGCCTAAAATTTTCACCCTGACTTCTTCCTCTCCCTTTGCTGATTCGTCACCAGCGCTTTGCCTCTCACACACTTCCGCCCCTTGCAACCACTTCAGAGATCTAAACCTACAGGGTATGCCCTCTTAAAAGCAGCTGGCACCACCACTTCCGCTCCAAAGCTGCACATCGCTGCGTGCCCCAAAAAAGTGACTCATTCCACATTAGCACCTGGTCCTGCCCCTCTATTATAAAGTTCTCCAACGCCATCTGCCCCATAGAGTAGCTGGTTCCTGTTCTGGAGGTGGCCGGTTGGGGAAGCAGTACTTGCCCATCAATTCCACTAGCCTGATCAGCACAGGTTTCTATCTGAGACCAGCCCAGGCCTGGCGATTGACCTTACATTCTCCATAGCTGTTTCCCTGGTCTCTGCCTTCCACACTCAGACTGCTGCTACCCTGCTTTCCCTGCTGACAACAAATTTGTTTTTTCCCTCGTCCTTCCACTCTAAAACTCTACATGAATGCTTTGTCCTTATGTTTTTGTTTTTTCTTGCAATGCCTAGTCAGCTTACATAGGTCCCTAAAGCTGTCCTGTTTCTCTGTTAAAATAATGTGGCCACGATGTGTTTATATAAGTGTGCTATTGTGTTTTGGGGATGTGAATTTAAGTTTGTGTATATGTGTGCTTCCAGAATACAAGAGCTCTAAATATTTAGCTTATAAGCCCAGTTTAAAATACCAGGCTCTCAAGTGCTTTTATAGATCTGAGATCATGGCATTGTAACAACCAGAGCTTCTAACACAGAGAGATGCCAGTTTTTGCAGCACAGTATGACTCCTCCAAGAAGACAAAAGACCTTCCATCTCCAGGCTCGGTCTTGGTTCACAAAGCAACCCACACAGAAGCAAAAAGAGGCCTTTTACCCAGGGAATCGATCTGCTTTTTCCTGCCAAGAAAGGTAAGACAATCACCCTCTCACAGGAAAAATTTTTGAGACTCTCGCACACAACACCTAAGGGCAAATAATGCTTCTAAGACTGATGTTCTCCAAGGACAAGGAGAGGCCTTGGGATTGCCTGATAGTCAAAAGCTGTCTCATTTTTTGCTCATCTTTTCTTCCCAGATCTGTTTAAAGGCATTTGACAAGACAAGGTACTGTTCTTTAACAGGCTTTATAGTCCAGGATTATTAGGTATCAATCTTCAGAGGTTCAGAGATCACAATTTCCTCTTAATAGACGTCTAATCTTTGACACCAAGATATAAAATCTGTTCCAGTTCTCTTACAGGTTTCTGTAAAAGATCAATCACTACATCAAAGCCAGGCCTGGTAAAATCCAAGGTTTTTAATTTTAACCCCAGCCAGTTTTAAGCACATTTTGCAGGTTACTCCTGCTGCATAAGTCAAGACCAACCTACAAAATGCTCCCAACATCAAAAGCACCTGGATCAGCTCCTGGGACTTATTTGGTGCCAACTTTTCTGGATCAAGGTTACCTGCCAACTAAAATCTAGTTTCTTCTGCTATTGTGTCTCATCCCATGGCTAGACCCATTTCATAGAACCAATAATAACAATATTTTTTCTCCTAGACACCTGTCTTCTTACCTCCCTCAAGAAACAAATGCCTAGCATTTCTGGGATGAGAGTGCACAGGATGTCTTTCCAGCCACAACACCTGCTGAACGTAGACTTGCCAACAATCAGATCTCCCCCACCACATTGCCCCATGCTCACAGTAAGTAAACAGATTTGAGTCTATACCCTTCTTCTCAATAGAGCCTAATATGTTGGTCATAATTATCACTTAAACTTCCTGTCACTCCTATAATTCTGGATTGTTAAGTCTGGAGTGTAGCCCCAGCCCCTGGCATCCATTCCAGTCCCCTGGACTGGGAGTTGCATTAGTCTGGACTCTAAATCCCAACATGCCAGATCCTGACCATTCCCTGGGGCAGGGGCAGGACCACTCCCACAGGGTATTTAAGTGGGCTCCCAGAGGAGAAACATATAGTTCCAGGTTTGCATGTGCTCCCCACTTTCCTGTCTCCCCACCATATGCTCATATTAAAAATGTTGTATTTAATAATTTAATGGGCATTTTAATTCGGTTTTTGGTGTAGGAGGGTCCTTCTGTATTTCTGTTGCTTTCATTGGTTGAATAAAGAGACTGCCTTGGCTTTTTGATAGGGCAGCCCTTAGGTGGGCAGAGTAGACAGAACAGAATTCTAGGATAGGGAAGGCTCAGGAAGAGCCACCGTGAAGCTGCCATGGTCAGACATGCTGAATTTTTCCTGGTAAGCCCACTACCTCATGGTGACTTACCAACTATTAAAAATGGGTGGAAATAAGATGTAAGAGTTAGCCAATAGTGGCTAGAACTAATGGCCAGGCAGTGTGGTAAATGAATCTAGTTTTTGTGTAATTATTCTGGGTATAAGCTAGCCAAGGCCAAAAGCAGGCCCACGGCCAGGAGCCAGGCACCGGGAACACAGCCCGCACCTCTTACTACAGGTTTGATCTGACCTAAATGGATTTTTCTGCACTGGCAGAGCCACCCCTGTTAGGATTTTTTTTCCTAACAGTCTTGATGAAGAAAAAAGTTGAAAATGTGTTTTAGAGATGGCAATGACCAAAGTGGAAATGCTGGGTGCTTTAAAAGTCATTTAATACTGAATTGCAGTTTTAGTCTCACTTAAATTCAAAACCAGTTCTATTTTCCTTTGTGACCATAATGCATACCTATGACTTTGAAACAACAGGACCTCAAGGAGAACTCTCATGTCTATGTGGAAGCTCTAAAACAGTTGTCAATAGCATCCTCTCTTTCTTTAGTCCTAGAATTAATCCACAACAATTTTTCCAAAGGTGTTTTATCTCTGTCTTGTCTCCTTTGGTTTTTGTTTTGTTTTGTTTTGCTTGTTTTCTAAATAGAATTTCTCTGTGTAGCCCTGCTATCCTGGAGCTCACTGCATCAACCAGGCTGGCCCAAACTCAGAGATGCTCCTGTTCTGCCTCCCAGGAGCTGAGATTAAAGGTATGCACCACCAATGTCTATCTATTGACTCCTTTTATTCTGAATGATTTGAAATAAAAATAAAAAACTCACATAATCATATATTCTAAGATAAATTTTACATCTGAATTATCTGAGTTTTGCTAAAATATCTGATAGATATTTTGGGACACTCCACCCATTACAAAAAATGAAATCAATTAATTCAGTTTAACACACTGTCTAAAAACCTAAATAACATAATCACATTAATAGATGCATTCTTTTAAAAAAAAACAAGGAAATGACTTCAACTTGATAAAGAACATGCATGAAACACCAACGGCAACACCATACTCCTTGATGAGAAATACAAAACTTTCCCATTAAGATCAGAAACTGGAAAGAGATTTCAGCAACTTCATGACTGGAAAATATAGCAGGATGATTTACTAGTTTCCCATTTCATTGCTGTGACAAAATACATGATGAAAACAACAGGAAGGAAAGTTTTATTAGGGTTTTAGACCATGGCAGTGCCCATAGGTCTGTCATTTACAATGGTCGCTTGCTGCAACTGAGAAACATTGAGTATGAGGCATAGGCTGCCAAAGACATAACAGCCACATAAATTTTTTACGATGCTTATATTTGTAGGTAAAAGGCATATTTTCTAAAATACTGACAACAGGGTAGTAAACTATAAGGCAATTATGTGTTTATGAGAATTATGAAGTGTGTGCACTGTATATAATGTGTGTAGTGTGTGTTATGCTTGCATCAGCAGTGCAGAACTGAAACAACTGCACAGAGGGCTTGTTTGAATCAGTTAACCTCTCTGTCTCACCAGTTTTCAGAAAATCTGAAAGAAATTCCAGATCAATTCTTTGGTTGATGCCATTATCAATTATTATGTATATTATATATACATAAGTTGACACACACACACACATATATATATATATATATATATATATGAGAATAATAAGAAATAAGAATCTCAGATAATAATAATAATAAGAAATCTCAGATGACCTAAAAAAAATCTCCTGATACAGCATAAGGATAAGAAAACTTACAAGATGGCCAAGCTACACAACTTTAGAGGGGTAGAGGGTCTAGGTCAGTCCCAGGTAGACTCCCTGATTATTGGTTCAGATTTTGAGCTCCTATGAGCCCAGGGTAGTTGATTCTGTGGATTTTCTGGTAATGTCCCTGACTCCTCTGATGCCTGTCATACTTGGTCCCTCTCTTCAACAAGATTTCCTGAGCTCGGCCTATTGTTTGATTGTAGGTCTGCATCTTTTTCTATCAGTAACTGTACAAAGCCTCTCTGATGACAATTGGGATAAAAACCAACCTTTGAGTACCTTGGCCTTCTTGAAGTTCTCCTCACAGAGGGACCTAGGGCTCTTTCTAAATTCTTTGGCTAGCTTTTGTCTTTAGCTAGTCTGTATACTGGATCACCTTGTCTGACATTAAGAAAAGGGCAGGTGCTTAGTCTTAACTGCAACTTGATATGCCAGGCATTGTTGCTATTCATGGAAAATTTGCTCTTTACTGAATAGAAAAACAGAGGACTGGATTTGGCAGGGGCAGTGGATGGGAGGAGAAGAGAGTGAAGAAAGTCTGGTAGGGATATTAAATAAATAAATTTTTAGACCTTAAAATATTTTTTAATGAGCTAACAAGTTGGCTATAGCTTTGTGGAAGAACCTGGATACCTTTTGCTGCTAAAATGACATAACTCTCCTAGCCATCAATACTCTCAGAGACCTCAGAAGAATAAATAAAGTATATCTGAGATATACCAAAAAGTTTTATAATCTATTAAAAATGACAGAGCCCTGAGTCCATATAGAGCTATTCATACTCAGGTCTCCATAACATTGGAGGCAGATATATCAAGAAGAGCAGTCTTACTTCCTAAATCAGGCCCATAAGATGAGTTATTCTTTGTCTGTGGAAGAGGGACATGGAAAAGACTGAACTTATTTTGTCTAGGAAAATGTGGTGCAATCAATTCTCCAAGGTCCTGCAGTATGAGGGATGTCTCGTATTTCTGATTAGACAAACTTTGTTTTTTATTACTTGCTTTAAGTTTGACTTTGAGAACATATACAGGGAACTAAATAAGGCTTATTGTTGTAACTAATCATATCAGTACTTTAAAGATGACAGGCTAACATGGTTTTTCTAATAGTCTATAATACATGAGTAGCTCTTACAAGACTAGAACTCTACATTTTGTAATGATTTTGAATTAAAGTAATAAAGGAACCGAATTAGTCATTCCAAGGGTAAACACAGAACAAGTTTATATCTAGCTGCTAATGCAAGCTGTTAATCCCAAGGTGAAATGAGAACAGGAGAGAGTCTAAGAGCCCTAGGGTAAACTGGGACTAAGGTCTATCTTTTTGTTTATCTACCAAGTTGACTGAAGAAAGGTGCCCTGGGCTCTTTACTTTTTGCCCTTCAAAATTACAGATGACAGGACATGGATTACATCCTTCCAGGGGCTCCAATCTGTTGATAAGAAGAGACAAGATCATTAGGGATCTGTTAGAGCTGGAAGGAAGGAAGGAGACCACTTGAACAACTTTTCATCCATCTTCCTTGTGAGTGTTTTGATTTTTTTATCATTAGCAAGGCCATTGAATTTCTAATTACCCAGAGTGATTGACATAGAAACAACATTTTTCCCCAGAAGAGGAAGTCCAAACCTCTTAGTATCAATACAAACCAAATAGCTTAATCTCAAATAATGTAAAACATAATATAAAACATTTTATAGCACACATGTATCACAGGCTTATAAATTTATTTAAAAACTTAACATCTCTTAAATGTCTTTTCAACCATTACCACCTGGGTGACTCTTAAATGAACAAAGTCTAGCTGGCAGAACAAGGTACATTTTTGAGTATAAAAATATTGAGGTGTAGCTTTAATCTCTGTCAATCTAAACTATCTTGGAGATTTGTTGGGCCCACTCCACGTGATCACCTTTAATCAAAATGGCAGTGAAATCATTGGCATCTTTTTTTTTTTTAATCTAGCAAAATGGCAATCTAAACCCTAAAATGGAATTATGCTTTATGATTTTTTTTTTAAATTACCCATGGATAGATTTTTAAGTCAATAAAACACATGTAATGATCTGTTCTATCTCTTTAAGAGACAAGCCATATCCACCCCCTCCCCTGTTCACTGAGGCAGGCAGATCTTCCTTCTTACTTGCAGCCCAAGTCTCTTCCTTTTCTGTCTCCCTCTCGAAGAGGCAGCTTCTGCTTCTCCCCACTTTTCCCCTTCCCACTTCTGTCTCTCCCTTCTCTCTCTCCTTCTCACTCTCTCCTCTTCTCCTTCCCCCCTTTTCCTTTCATATTACCATAACCCACTAAATATTTATCCAACTTCACTCTGCATGCCATGCCTATCTCTCTGTCTCTCACCTGCAGTTGCCACGTGGCTTGACGCCTGGGACTAGCCACCTTTGGAGACATGTGATGTGGTGTCATGCACTGTCCCTTTCTGGGACCTGCTGCCTGTTGCCACTCGAGGTCCTGCTGCATTTCTGCAGCTGCAGCCATTTGGGAATCCACAGCATTTTATTTTTACCTTTACAATCCAATTTAACAAAGCAACATATAGCAGTTTTAACATTATGTGTACCAAAAAGTCATCTGAATTTTTGCTAACCCAAATTTAGTAATCAGAGCTCCATGATAAAATCTCAGCCTTATGCTTGCAAGAAAACTTATACAAATGTTTTAACAAAGTAAGCACATTTAGTATTTGCATATATGAGAAACCACAGCAAACATAGTTTACATTTTTTGACCTTTTTATAACTTTTTATATTGTATGGCTACAATATTTCAAACAGGAACAGAAACACACATATATTATAAACAAAACCTTTAAATTCACATCACATTAATCCTATACCAGTGTGAAACATTTGAGACCAAAAGTATTTTTTTATACATTAACCAAAATAATTGGTAACCAGCTCCTATAAATGATAACAGATTTTTATAACCCATTGAATCTGAAAGAGCCCTTGACCCATGGAGCCAAACCAAGGTCAGATTTGACCAGAAGTTGAAGCATGCAGCCCTCAGGGCAGGCAGAGGGAACTCATCCATCAGCATGGGAGGTATGCAGCATTGGGGGGGGGGGTTGTTAAACTCTCCAAGTCATAGTGATTAACCCCGGATTTTCTGTTCAGTGTTTGGAATCCTATTGGGGTACATTTGCCCCCTACAATTGTGGCTGGCAGCCTTGCTACATTGGAACAACAAGGCTACAAACCCAGCCAGCCATCCACACAAGCACACTGCTCCATAGCTGGCAGCCTTATGCTTGAAGCCAAGGCTAAACATGAAATATTTAAGGCAGCAAGAAAAATATAGCCCTGAGGTTATGATCTCTAAAGTCCTGTAAGTGATCATAATATCAAAGTAAAAGCAGTCATGATTTGAGTCTGTCCGATATTGTAACATGAGGGTCCTGCTTGTTGGGGTTTCTGTCCTGCCCAGTACCCCACAGCCGGCAAGCCCCAAAGAAAATCACACAGAGAGTCTACATTAGGTTATTAACTGATTGGCCCATTATCTCAGGCTTCTTACTAGCTCCCGTAAGTTATATTAACCCATTGTTCCCATCCATGCCAGGCACATGGCCGGTACCTTTGCTCAGCTGGGAAAGGGACACATGCTGCTTCCTTGGAGATCTGCGCAGGAATGCCAGGGACGCTTCCTGCTTCCCAGACTTTCTCCTTGCCCTGCCTCTACTTCCTGTCTGGTTGACCTGCCCACACTTCCTACCTGGCCAATCAGCATTTATTTAAAACATGATTGACAGGATACAGAATTGTCCTGTACCACCATATTGTCAGCATCAGTTTAAGTCAGGGCAAAAACACAACATTACACAGATACACAGGACAATAAACAGGACAAAGGACAGGACAATGGTGCAAAACCAAACCCAAGACACAGCTTCAAGCTGTTTTCTGGGTGTGACCCACTCCTCTATTTCAATGAGTCTCTATACAGACTTAAGATCCACTACCCATGTGCCTCACCAGAGAACTGACCATGCTACCTTGAGTCTTACCACAGAATTGAGAAATGCTACCTGTGTATCTCAACAGAAAACTGACTATGCTACCCACATGTCTTAATACAGAACCAAGAAACTCTACCTGCATATTTCCCCATGCTACTCGTGTAGCATAGCACTGAACTGAGAGCCTGCTACCCGCATGTCTTCCCCAGAGAGAACCATCCTCTGCAGGAGGGCCCTAGGAATATCTTACCAGGCACCCTGCCTGTGATCTTTTCACACATCTGCAGATCAACTATAGGCACTACACCAGCACTGTGGTCCCACTCACAGAAAGACATGACACAGACACAGACATAAGACACATAAAATAAAACACAGAAAACTTACTGGCCAGTTGAAGGCTCTATGGATGGTAGTCCCAGTGGCTTAGGGGATCTGGAAAATCCCCAAATGTTATGCCCAAATCCGTGAAGTCCCCACAAATCCAACAAGGAGACTGAATCTCATATGTAAAAACAAAAAGCCTTTATTTTAATCAAGTTTGCAAACTCGGTCTCTCCGCATGTCCAACTTATTGGAATAAACGAAGAACCCTGAGCTCAATTAGAGTTGGGTTTTTATAGTAGTAAAGGTGGGGATGAGGATTTTCTGAGGTTCAGGACCCCTGATTCGCTGACATTTGTCTAGGGGTGTCCTGGTGAATGTGTGCTGGCAGGTGATCCTATCTAAAGCACTTGGCATGCTAGGCATTTCTTTTGAATGGTCTATTCTTGGGCATTGGTTGGGTAATCTCAGCTTGTGGTTCTTTCTGCAACCAAGTATTGCCTCAGGGTAAACTACTAAGACTCAGTCCTCTTTTTAAATTTATGAATGGCAAAGTTCTACTCTGGCAGGTGATAATGGTTGGAAGTAAAGAACTTTATATGGGTGACCTTTCCACACCTTGCTTATCATGGCTGCCCCCCACATTTACTTGTTTATTAGTTTCTTTGCTTATTTGATACCTACCATCATGCTGAAAAGTCCCCAGAGTGGGAAGACTCTCACTCAAGTCTGGGGATAACACAACCCCCCAGGAACTCACGAGAGTCCGTCCTTGCTGGAATCACATGAGGTTTATTGACAGGAACCAGCACGCTGGGGCCAAGACTCATATCCCGTGCATGGGTACAGAATTTTGACCCCGACTATCTGGGAGAGTGGGTATTTAGGGGAAGAAACTACAACCCAAAGGGGGTAGGGAGGGTGTCGTTGGAAAATTCTAAAAATACCATTGATAATCACAAGAGGATAACTCCCCATTTCTCAAGATTATTCTCAAGATTGTAATCTAACTTTATAGTCAGCCATTTCCTGGAACAGAGTCACTGAACAAGATAACCTGGATTTTTGGCTCTTCTCTTCCTGCTAGATTTTTGACTCTATTCTTCCTGCTAGAGGGGTCTGGATTTATCCGGGTCTTTCATCTCCCCACTTCTTCTAGTACCTAGTTCTATTCATAGAACTAGATTTTAGTATCTTCTTGACCTTGTAAAGAGCTATATTCATGACATAACATCATAATCTGAACAGCACTTATACTTTCTCTAATGGAGGTAATTAATTTATTTAATATACATGGACCGATATTCAGTAGCAGAAGCAAAATTAGGAATGGTCCCATAAGGGAAGATATGAGAGTAGTCATCCCAAAAGATCTATTAAACCAGCTCTCAAACCATCCCTGATGCATTTCTCTGCCTCTTTGTCTTTTGTCTAACCTTTCTCTAAGTTTATTCATGGAGACTTTAATTACTTCTGAATGGTCCACATAGAAACAACATTCTTCTCTGAGAGCAGCGCATAATCCTCCATTTTTTTTTAAGAATGACAAATCTAATCCCCTTCTATTCTGTAAGACCACTTCTGAGAAAGAAGTCAATGACTCTAAGAGTTTGGAAATAGATTGTTCTAGAGCCCTCAAATCTTTATCCATGGCTATTTTTAATTCATTAAAGTACTGAGGGGCCTGTATTAGGTCAGCGATACCTGTCCCAACACTGGCAGCTACCCTGAGGCCCAGAATTACTGCTAATGTCAGAGAAATAGGTTTTCATTGAAAGCGAGTTGGGTATTTGTCAAACTCATCTTCAAGTGTGTTAGCTGGATGATAAAAGACCCTAAGTACCAGTTGTACAAGCACACAGTAATCTTTGGTGTCATTAAAAACCAATGTCGACACGCAAGGTTTCAGGCCTGTACTACAAGCTCACCATTTATCTAAACCAGGAACCAAGTATCTGGTGTCAGGAATCTTAGGGCCCTTAAGTGTCTCATTACATAGCCTCAGTAAGAGTCAGCCTATGATCAGTCCCCCAAACACAAGCATCCTGAATGGTGGTGTTGTTAAAAGCCCCGGATACTGCAATTTGGGTGGTTCAGGAGCTCACTTCACATAGGAGGTGTGGATCCAGGCAGAGATGCATACTTCTTTTTTTTTTTTAAACATTTATTTATTTATTATGTATACAATATCCTATCTGTGTGTATGCCTGCAGGCCAGAAGAGGGCACCAGACCTCATTACAGATGGTTGTGAGCCACCATGTGGTTGCTGGGAATTGAACTCAGGACCTTTGGAAGAGCAGGCAATGCTCTTAACCACTGAGCCATTTCTCCAGCCCCCTTTTAAAAAAAAGATATATTTATTTATTTATTATGTATACAATATCCTGTCTGTGTGTATGCCTGCAGGCCAGAAGAGGGCACCAGACCTCATTACAGATGGTTGTGAGCCACCATGTGGTTGCTGGGAATTGAACTCAGCACCTTTGGAAGAGCAGGCAATGCTCTTAACCACTGAGACATCTCTCCAGCCCAGATGCATACTTCTTTCAGTTGTTCCCAGATCTGGCATCTCACCACTTCAAGGGCCTTTAGGCAGGCAAATAAAGATATAGAAAGAATAGCATCAGGATTATACACTCCAACCGACTCAGTGAGCAGTGGCAGTCACCCACATAGGATCCCAAAAGGGGTGATTTTAATCGCCCTAGGGTGTTCCAAACCTAGAACCGGGCAAAGGGAAGGAGGGCTGTCCAGTCACTCCTACCAGTCTCTAGGGACAATATTGTCAGGGTCTTTTTTAGGGTTCTATTCATCCTTTCTACCTGACCTGAGCTCTGGGGTTGGTAAGCACAATGTAATTTCCAATTGATCCCCAGTTGGGTGGCCAGTCCCTCACTTACCTGGGCAACAAAGTCAGGTCCATTATCAGACCCAATTACCTTGGGTATTCAAACCTTGGGAAGATTTCTCCTATGATCTTCTTTGCCACCACATTGTCCATCTCAGTTCTGGTAGAAAAAGATTCTACCTAGCCTGAAAAAGTATCTATGAAAACTAGTACGTACATGTTACCATATCTGGCTGGCTTAATTTCTGTAAAATCTATCTCCCAGTAGACCCCAGTCTGGTCACTCCTGAGCCTCTTCCCAGGAGTATATATGGCGTGTACTGCATTAGTCATTGCACAGGCCTTGCAGCTTTTGACTACTTCTTCTGCCAAGTCCTATAACATAATAGTTGGAGGACCTAACCATAACTTTTAGTTTCTTGACCCCGAAGTGGGTCAGGTAATGTAATTTGGTAACATACTTTTGTCCTTCTTTTTGTGGGAGGACTACTTTTCCTCCTTCTGTCTCTTCTGCCCCATATGAGGTTTCCTTTACCGGTCTAAACTTCCCCATATCTTGATAGTCCTCAATGGTGCATCTTAATTTGGTTTCATATTATGATACCATAATAATCTTTAGGCTCTTTGACTGCCAGGATCTTTGCTCCTTGGGCTGCCTGTTTAGCAGTTAAGTCTACCATTTGATTGTCTTTAGCCACAACATCTCGAGCTTTTTGGTGTTGTGGACAATGTATGATGGCTACCTTCCTTGGCAATTGTATGGCCTCGAAAAGGCTCAAATTTTCTTTTTTAATTTTTTGTTTTTTCCTGCAATCCTCTTTGCCTGTATATTGCTCCATGTATATGAGCAGTGGCAAAAGCATAGCTGCTGTCAATCTAGATGTTTATAGACTTCCCCTTTGTCATCTGTAAAGCTTGTATCAAAGCCACAAGTTTAGCTTTCTGGGCTGACGTTCCTTCAGGGAGGCTACTGGCCCAGATCACTTGCTTCCCATTCACCACTGATGCCCCCACCTTCTGCTTAGCTTCGACCATGAAACTTCTACCATCTGTATACCAGCTCGGACTCCCAGGCCAAGGCTGATCCTTTAGGTCATGTCGGGTACCAGCTTCTTCTGCCAGAATGTCAGTGCAGTGATGGGTAGGTAGGTGAGAAGTCATCAGTCTTGGGCAGTAGGGTAGCGGGACTGAGGACAGCAGGGGGAGCAAAGCTCACTCATTCAGTCAACAAAAGGCTTTGATAATGTGTCATATGAGCATTGGTCATCCATCAGCCAGGGCGATGTCAGATAATGCTTTCTAGAGTGTGGGGTGCCACTACAGTTGTCTGTTTTCCCAGAATGATCTTATCAGTATTTTTGACAAGCAGAGCTATGGCAGCAATAGCTTTCAGGCAAGAAGGCCATCT
>JAQHUG010000644.1:101213-118856 GCA_028555095.1 Dicrostonyx torquatus
ATTGGGTTTTTATAGTAGTAAAGGTGGGAATGAGGGTTTTCTGAGGTTCAGGACCCCTGATTTGCTGACATTTGTCTAGGGGTGTCCTGGTGAATGTGTGCTGGTTGGTGATCCTATCTAAAGCACTTGGCATGTTAGGCATTTTCGTTGAATAGTCTATTCTTGGGCAGTGGCTGGGTAATCTCAGCATGTGGTTCTTTCTGCAACCAGGTATTGCCTCAGGGTAAACTACTGAGACTCAGGCCTCTTATTAAATTTATGGATAGCTGAGTTCTACTCTGGCAGATGATAATGGTTGGAAGTAAAGAACTTTCCATGGGTGATCTATACACATCTAGCTTATCATGGCTGGCCCCCACATATACTTGTTTTGTTTATTAGTTTTTTTGCTTATTTGTTACCAACCATCAGGCTGAAAACCCCCAGAGTGGGGAGACTCTTACTCAAGTCTCAGGATAAAACAACCCCCCAGGAACTCATGAGAGTGCGTCTTTTCTGCAATCACATGAGGTTTATTGACAGGCACCAGCATGCTGGGGCCGAGACTCATATCCCTTGCATGGGTACAGGATTTCGACCCCGAGTAGCTTGGAGAGTGGGTATTTAGGGGAAAAACCTACAACCCCAGGGGGGTAGGGAGGGTGTCATTGGAAAATTCTGAAAATACCAGTGATAATCACAAGGGGGTAACTCCCCATTTCTCAAGATTATTATCAAGATTATAATCTAACTTTATGGTCAGCTAGTTCCTGGAACAGAGTCACTGAACAAGCTAACCTGGATTTTTGGCTCTTCTCCTCCTGCTAGATTTTTGACTCTATTCTTCCTGCTAGAGGGGTCTGGATTTATCTGGGTCTTTCATCTCCCCACTTCTTCTAGTACCTAGTTCTAGTCATAGGACTAGATTTTAGTATCTTCTTGACCTTGTAAAGAACTATATTGGTGGCATAACATCATAATCTAACAGCACTTATTCTTTCTCTAATGAAAGTAATTAGTTTATTTAATATACATAGACCAATAATCAGTAGCAGAAGCAAAATTAAGAATGGTCCCATAACGGAAGATGTCAGAGTAGTCATCCAAAAAGATCTATTAAGCAAGCTCTCAAACCATCCCTAATGTGCTCGTCTGCCTCTTTGTCTTTTATCAAACCTTTCTCTAAGTTTACTCATGGAGACTTTAATTACTTCTGAATGGTCCACATAGAAACAACATTCTGCTCTGAGCACAGCACATAATCCTCCATCTTTTAAGAATAACAAATCTAATCCTTCTATTCTGTAACACCACTTCTGAGAGGGAGGTCAATGACCCTTTGAATTTGAAAATAGATTGTTCTAGAGCCCTCGAATCTTCATCCATGGCTATTCTTAATTCAATAAAGTACTGAGGGGCCTACATTAGGACAGCGGTACCTGTCCCAACACCAGTAGCTACCCTGAGGCCCAGGATTACTGCTAGTGTCAGAGAAATAGGTTCTCATTGAAAGCTAGTTGGGTTCTTGTCAAACTCATCATCACGCATGTTAGCTGGATGATAAAAGACCCTAGGTACCAGTTGTACAAGCACATAGTAATCTTTGGTGTCATTAAAAACTGACGTCAGCATGCAAGGTGTCAGGCCTGTACTACAAGCCCACCATTTATCTAAACCGGGAACCAAGTACCCGGTGTCAGGAATCTTAGGGATCTTAATAGTCTCATTACATAACCTCAGTACTAGTCAGCCTATGATTAGTTTCGCAAACATAAGATTCCTGACTGGTGGTGTTTTTAAAAGCCCCAGATACTGCAATTTGGGTAGTTCAGGAGCTCACTTCACCTGGGAGGTGTGGATTCAGACAGAGATGCATACTTCTTTCAGTTATTCCCAGATCTGGCATCTCACCACTTCAAGGGCCTTTAGGCAGGCAAATAAAGGTCTAGAAAGAATAGCATCAGAATTATACACTTCAGCCAACTCAGTGAGCGGTGGTGGTCACCCACATAGGATCCCATAAGGGGTGAGTTTAAATCACCCTGGGGTATTTTGAACTGGAACAGGGCGAAAGGAAGGAGGGTTGTCCAGTCATTCCTGCCGGTCTCTAGGGCCAATTTTGTCAGGGTCTCTTTTAGGGTTCTATTCATCCTTTCTACCTGACATGAGCTCTGGGGTCAGTAAGCACAATGTAATTTCCAATTGATCCCCAGTTGGGTGGCCAGTCCCTCATTGACCTGGGCCACAAAGTCAGGTCCTCTATCAGACCTGATTACCTTGGGTATTCCAAACCTTGGGAAGATTTCTTCTATGATCTTCTTTGCCACCACATTGCCCATCTCAGTCCTGGTAGGAAAAGCTTCTACCCAGCCTGAAAAAGTATCTATAAAAACTAATAAGTACATGTTACCATATCTGACTGGCTTAATTTCTGTAAAATCTACCTCCCAGTAGGGCCCAGTCTGGTCACCCCTGAGCTTCTTCCCAGGAGTATATATGGAGTGTCCTGCATTAGTCATAGCACAGTCCTTGAAGCTTTTGATTTCTTCTTCTGCCAAGTCCTATAACATAATAGTTGGAGGACCTAACTACACCTTTTAGTTTCCAGGCCCCCAAGTGGGTCAGGTAATGTAAGTTGGTAACATACTTGTGTCTTTCTTTTTGTGGGAGGCCTAGTTTTCCTTCTTCTGTTTCTACTGCCCCATATGATGTTTCCTTTACCAGTTTTAATTTTCCCATAACTTGATAGTCCTCGGGGGTGTATCTAAAGTTGGTTTCACTGATATCATAATAATCTTTAGGCTTTTTGACTGCCAGAATCATTGCTCTCTGGGCTGCCTGTTTAGCAGTTAGGTCTGCCATTTGATTTACTTTAGCCACAGCATCTCAAGCTTTTTGGTGTCCTGAAAATGTATGATGACTACCCTTCTTGGCAAATGTATGGCCTCAAGAAGGCTCAAGATTTCTTTTTTATTTTTTATGTCTTTTCCTGCATTCTTCTTTGTCTGTATATTGCTCTGTGTATATGGCAATGGCAAAAGCATACCTGCTGCCAATGTAGATGTTGATAGACTTCCCCTTTGCCATCTATAAAGCATGTATCAAAGCCACAAGTTCATCTTTCTGTGCTGAGGTTCTTTCAGGGAGGCTACTGGCCCAGATCTCTTGCTTCCCATCCACCACTGATGCCCCAGCCTTCTGCTTAACTTCAACCTTGAAACTTCTGCCATCTGTATACCAGCTCAGACTCCCAGGCCAAGGCTGATCCTTTATATCATGTCGGGTACCAGCTTCTTCTGTCAGAATGCCAGTGCAGTGATGGGTAGATGAGGAGTCATCAGTCTTGGGCAGTAGGATAGCAGGATTGAGGACAGCAGGGGGAGCTAAGCTCACTCATTCGGTAAACAAAAGGCTTTGATAATGTGTCATATGAGCATTGGTCGTCCATCAGCCAGGGGGCTGTCGGGTAATGCATTCTAGAGTGTGGGGTGCCACTACAGTTGTCTGTTGTCCCAGAGTGAGCTTATCAGTATTTTTGACAAGCAGAGCTACAGCAGCAATAGCTTTCAGGCAAGAAGGCCATCCACTGTCAACAGGGTCTAATTTTTGGAAAGGTAAGCCACTAGCCTCTTTCAAGGTCCCAAAGTCTGAGTAATGACTCCTCTAACAACCCCTCCTCTCTCATTCACATAGTGAGTAAAAGGTTTGGTTAGGTCAGGCAAGGTCTTTCTTCAAAGGCTTTCTGGTGATCCGGGGTTCATACAAACATCTCCTTCTTTGGTTAGTGGGTACAATGGGGCAGCTAGGGTTGCAATCCCGAGTATCCATAGCCTTTAGAAGCCAGCAGTGCCCAAAAATTCTCTTACTTGCCTTGGTGTATTTGGGTCAAGAATCTGAACTACAGTCTTTGTATTCTTTAGCTTTCCCAATGGTTGTTTCAGCACAGAGTGCTCAGTCCCTGTGTCCACTAGAAAATCCATAGGGGTCCCCTCCACAGCCAGGGTTATGCTAGGCTCAGGGAGTGGGTCCAAGCCCCATCTGCTCTAATCATCTTCTTCTAGGGCCAGTACCTTAGAGGCCCTTCCTTTCTTCTTTGGTCATTCTCTTGTCCAATGACCTTTTTAATAAACAGATTGATGTTTGTCCATGGGGTGCCTCTGTCTATCTTCACTCATCTTTGGTCTTCTGTTGCCCAGATTCCCTATATGCCTAGGTCCTGTCTCTCCTTTCTGTTCTACCCCTGTAGCCAAAATTCTAGTCAAATTTCTCTCTTGTCTACCATCCCTCTGGTCCTCTCTTTTCTCTGCCTCCCACCTCTCTCTCTCTCACTTCCCTTCCTCAATCTCTTGCTGATGAAACACTTTCTCTGCTCCCTTAAACAAATCCTGCAAGGTATAATCCTGCAACTACTGTATTTATATATATTAAATAGTCGGCAATTTTCTTTCAAATCTGGAAGCAAGACTGAAAGTATAGCCCAAGGAAGCAGAGAGAATTGGCTCCTGTGACCACATGACCTCTCACATATGCTGTGGCATGGATGTGGCCCCATCACTAGTAGGAAAACTAACTCTTAAGAGCTAACTGGTAACTCTCCCGTGTTTTCATAGGTGAATATGGCTAGCGGATATAGTTATTTCTTGTTGAGTAAAATATGTTTTTCGAGGAAGAAAGTTGGTTCATCCCATCCCTGCTTTTCTATAGTTCCTAAGATTTGGGGCAGAGGAACTGCAGCTACTTCTAAAATTGTTACAGTGGTAGTAAAGACCCTTTAAGGGAAAACTCCTGGTCAAGAATAGAACCTCTGACCTGCCTGGAGATATACAATTCCAGCAATTACAATGTCACACAAAGTTCTCTGTCTTCCTTCATGGGGGAAAAAAGTTAACTTTATGAGTAGTTCCAGCATCACAGGAAAAGTGAGTGGAAAATACACAGAGAATTTTACTTTTGCTGTCCTTCCTGGATCCATTTCCCTAAAGTCAACACTGTACAGTGAGAAGGTGAGAAGCATGCATGCCCAGTGCAGGAATAAATATTGACTCTGTTATGAACCTGACCCAGTCTGATCTTGGCAGTGTGCCTTCTGTGGGTCTGGAATCATGGTCATATACTTGTGTTCACCCTTACTTTGTTACACACGGTGGCCTCACTGCCTAACAGTCCCTGGGCTTCCAGTGATATGTCTCCCCACCCAAGACTAGGAGTCTGGCTCTGCCTATGCCTCTCTTGGACTCCTCCATTCCAAGAACTGCTTCAGGAAGATGACTGCAGTTCCTTATCATTGGGCAGATTTCACTCTGTCCTTATCCCTGTGCAGGTCTTCACTGTCTTTATTGCTGGGTCAGGCTACACCCTGCTTTGGGAAGAGGTCTATTATATCTGACTCATAGTTCTGGGGTTTGAGGAAGAGGACTCCAGCTAGGGGAGGGTTGAGAGTCCTTGCCACTTGGTAAGGTCTGCTTGTGTTGACAGTTCGAATTAAAGTCCAGCTTTGAAGAGAAAGAAAACACAAAGTTAATAAGTAAATTGGAAGTCAATCTCCAAGTGCCACCACAATTGCTGCCATGGACACTTGTACTGATCCAGCAAGATTTTGTGAAGGATATTAAAAGAGAGTGGGAGCTAAGGGCAGGGACTAGGGGTGGAAGGAGAATGGTGAAAGGGAGAGAAGTAGAAAGAGACATAAAGAGGGGAAGAGAGAGGAAGGAGGAGAAACAAAATGGAAAGGGAGAGAGAAGAGAGGCAGAAGAGGATAAAGAGTGGGACAGGGAGAGGGATCAGGATTTGAAACTGTTATGTAGATTTATGGAGGACAGGGTATGTTACTGGATGGGTTAAAAGCCTTCCATGACTTTGTTTTAAGCTACCAGGCTTTGTCTTAGGTAAAGATGATGAGGAAGAAATGAAGAAGGACCAAAACTAGGCAACTTCACTAGACACTGATGAAAGCTTGCCTTCAGCTTGGACAGAAAAGATGGTGTTAGGTTAGGTTACCTTTAGCTACCTCCTGCACTATAAAACCTCAGAAGATATACTCTTATATTCTTCTTTTGTACCTCAAACTTGTGCTGACATCTGAAGAAATAACTATTTGTGTAACAAGACATTTTTGTCAGCCTTTTTTTGTGGGGTGGACTGCCAATTCCCAATAATAATATACAGACTTATTAATTACTAGAGGTTCACCTTTAGTTTAGACTTATTCCAAACTAGATCTTATAACTTAATCCATTTCTATTAAACTTTATTCTGCTATGTGACTTTTTCCCTCTTCTCTGTTCTGTATGTCAAGCTCCCTCTGTTTCTCACTTGCATCTCTTCCTTTCTTACTTCCAGGTTCCTCTCTCTCCCCAGAAATCCTTCCTATCCTGTCTTGCCTCGATATTGGCTATTTAGCTTTTTTATTAAACCCTTCAGGTACCTTAGGCAGGTGAGGCAAAACATAGCATATTTTCATGTAGTATAAAAATATTTATAACATACTTGGACATCAAAAATCTGGGTGACACTCATCTTCAAGTACATTGACAATTTAGTACTCTAAATACCTGAATTCAAAACCCCTCTGACTCCATATCTATTAATTCATATTTTTAAAATATGCATAATATATTTGTATTTAATATATTGCTACATTGATTATATATTATAGTTATATTTTATAGAATATATTTGATTTTAGTAGTTTTTAAAATACTTATTTTAACTGATTCATTTTATGTGCATTGGTGTGAGGGTATCAGATACTCTGGAACTGGATTTACAGAGAATTTTGAGCTGCCATGTGGGTGCTCAGAATTGAACCCGGGTCCTCTGGAAGACCAGCCGATGCTGTTAACCAATGAATCATCTCTCCAGCTCATAAATTTGTAGTATTTTATTAACTTAACCTTGATTGTTCTGGATCTCCCTCTGTAGACCAGGGTAGCCTTAGACTAATAGAGATCTGCCTGTCACAACCTCCCTACTTCTGGGGTCAGTGTCACATACCACAGTACCCATTACTCAAATATTTTATTCTAGTATTTTAAAAATTTTCTGACATGTTTACAATTTTCCTTGGCATATGTTTCTAAATGATAAAAACAATGCTAAATCTTTGTTTGTTTGTTTAGGACAAAGATATAATGTTGCTATATTTCTGGGGCACCTGCATTCTAAATCAAACTCTTCCAGCATAGGATTCCAACGCTGAAGCAAACTGAAGCCCTCTTCGGACCTCTGCAGGCACCTGCACTCACAGACACAGACCCACAGACAGGCATAGCCACATACAAATAATTAAATACAACACAAATAATCTTAGAAAAACTCCAACTCTGCTTCATAAACTGTTTACTCCTGAAATTCTTCCTGGCATCAAAGCTATGGACCTTGATTTGTCCTGAGTCAAAGGACCCTGAAAATCTAGAGAAATGATTCTCAACCTGTGGGTTGTGACTTCTCTGTGGGTAGGGGGTTGAATGACCATGTCACAGGGATCACATATCAGATATCCTGCATATCAATACATACATTCTGATTCGGAACAATAACAAGCTACAGTAGAAATGAAATAAATTTATGGTTAGGATCATAATAGCATAATGAGCTGTCCTAAAGGTGCAAAACATCAAGGAATTTGAGAACCACTGATCTAGAGGCATTTCTTGGACTGGTGAGGGTGGCAGTGGGATGTGTCCTTCTGTCCCCACACCACTAAAAATATATTTCCATATTGGAACCTGTTGTATAAAACAGCCTGAATCACTCATAATTGCCTTCAGATTATACGATCACTTATTCCCAGAGAGAAGAGAAACGTGTTCAGTGATTGTGGACAGTGTGCCTCCAGCTCTCTCCATTCTGACTCTGTCTCCTAGACAGTCTCTCAATTCCTTAGCACACAGAATCCTGGGACCTGGCTCTGGTGCTCCTTTCTTCAGTGACGTCCTCAAAACCCAGAGTTGCAGAATGAGGTTCACCTCTCAGGAGGTTCACTCCCCCTTTTTTTATTATTCAAAGGGAAGGAGGAGTGTGCTGATATAAAACACAGGCGGAGTGCAGAGAACCGCCCCTGAAGCAAAAGCAGTGTTTCATTGTCTCAGTGTTTACAGTTTCTTTCTTGCTGTTGCTGAAACTCAACTTGAAGGCTCTGAGATGAGTGCTGGAGAGCCTGCAGAGGATTTTGTGGGCATGCTCAGTCCCACAGACAGTCTGCAGGAGGGCGACCTGGGTATGTATTTAATGTATATTTGAATTCGAATGAACTACCAGAGCAGAGAAGTGCTTGCCAGGGATGAGAACGGAAACAAAGGACAAAGGAGTTCAACCTCACAGTGGGTTTCTGCAGAACCAAAGTGTACAGACAGGAGTTTAGTTAGCTAATAGGTCTTTACATTTTGGTATTAGTTATTCTAATGCAGCATATATTTAAATAGTTCTCGCTCAAAATAAATAAACAGTTAATTGGATTACAAAAGCTTTTTTTCTGTTCTTTTTTTTCTTTTTTCTTTTCTTTTTTTTTTTTGCGTGCTAGTCTATGCTTTTCCCAGGGATCTGGTAAACAACACCCTGGTGAATCCCACCAAGTGCCTATGGAACATGCTTGCTCTACAAGACCAACAGCGAAGACAAATTCAAACAATATCAGCTCTGCAGAGCACAGTGACAGGAGGTGCCTGGGAAGCTGGGGCTTTTGCTATGCAGATCCACTGTGATGGAAACAGAAGTCAGGAGGAGGAGAAGGCAGGAGGCCTAGTGTCCAGGACCAAATCCTCTATATTTTGAGCTCCTAGTAATTTATGGGAAAAGCATATAATGAGTTTTCCACTTTAGTCTTCAGGAAGAAAGTGAAATTGTGTTTCTTGTGTTTTGAAAATATCTATACTTAACTGTATTTCACTCTTTTATCTTCTTTTTTCCTTCTTCCCTGTCCCTCCACCTTGTTTTCATTTAGGAAAAGATACTGGATTTTGAGAAAATAAGACTTATATTTACCAAAATACCAAATTCATGACAAAATATTAATGCTTATTACTTTAACCAAGAATTCTCCTAACTGAAACATTATTATTGTTATCATCTACATCAACATTATTATTATTTGTTATTTATTATTAACTATTGATGCTGTTGCTGCTGCTTCTGCCTGCTGATGATTGACCAATTCTTTGAGACAGTCTCATACAATTTTTTCAAACTGGCTGATAACTTCTGCTCCCTTTGCCCCAGCAGGGCTGACATTGAAACCAAATACTTACCCAATAGGAAGATATCTATTGGGAATGAGGAACTCCTGTCCAAAGGGCAGATGTGTTACTGGAGACATTCTGCAACTTGTAACTAGTCTCTCATTTGAAACCATAGCTGCTTCTGTAAGTGAAGCAGGTTTTTTTGTTTGTTTGTTTGTTTGTTTGTTTGTTTTCAAGATTGGACTTCTCTGTATAGGCCTGGCTGTATTGGACTCAATCTTGTAGACCAGGCTGTCCTCAAACCCAGAGATCTGCCTTCCTGCCTCTTCCTCCTGAGTGCAGGGATCACCTGGCACTTTTTTTTTTAATAAACCTAAAAATCAGATCAGCAATGCTTTCTTTCTTTGTTTGTTGAGAGAACATTTCTAATGTTGCTTCCTAATAAAGGCACAAAAGTTACTTCCAACTGTGCTGTGGGAGGCATTAAATTTTAGGAGATGCATGCATATACAATATAAAAAAGGTGGAGAAAAAGTTATCATTTATGTAGTTAATGAAACAGATAGTATCAGATTTTATACTACTGTAAATCTTGCTGTTGATAACATATATGAAATGTCTGGTGTAGAATCATACTGGAACCTGTTAGAAGGAAAAAGTTATACTGTTTATGAACCAAAATGAAACAGGAATTATCAGATTTTATACAAATGTAAATATGAAGGACTATCAATAAATCTTGCTGTTGATAATGTATACGAAATGTCTGATGTGGAATCCTGTTGGGACCCGGATGATTACATGCTTGAAGTCTGTTTTAGAAGACATATCACGTATTGTTCTTTAACACAATCCCAAACTTTGCAGTTTGATTATTTTTTCTTTTCTGTCTTTTTTTTTATATTGACATTGTACACTCACCACACACTTTTACTGTTTCAATAAGGTGACTACATGAGAAACTCCCTCGGCTATTCTTAGGAACACTATACATTGTTGTGAAC
This sequence comes from Dicrostonyx torquatus, assembly GCA_028555095.1. Lineage (NCBI taxonomy): Eukaryota > Metazoa > Chordata > Mammalia > Rodentia > Cricetidae > Dicrostonyx > Dicrostonyx torquatus. Next base: position 111,373 of record JAQHUG010000644.1, read on the forward strand.
TCTCTTCTGCTGTGCCTTTTTAAAAAAATATTTATTTATTTATTATGTAAACAATATTCTGTCTGTGTGAATGTATGTTTGCAGGCCAGAAGAGGGTACCAGACCTCATTATAGATGGTTGTGAGCCATCATCTGGTTGCCGGGAATTGAACTCAGGACCTTTGGAAGAGCAGGCAATGCTATTAACCACTGAGCCATCTCTCCAGCCCCCTACTGTGCCTTTGATACCAGAGATGATACCTATTTATAGCACATATTACGTCCTTCCACTCTATTCTCCCAGGCCCAGTAAGAGATATTTATACCTGACTGTGTATTGTGACATTGTTCATAATAATCTGCCCATGGAACCCACCTGCATCTTGCAATGAATAAATTGGAAAAACTGTGATACATATAAAAGAGAGGATGACACAACATCTTTTGTCACAGCATGGATAGATATGAGTGACATGTTGAGAAAATTATTCAGGTATGGAAAGCCTAACACTGCTTGACAGAAGAGTTAATACCTAGGAGTATGAACTGTCTATTTAGAGTTTGGAAGAGGTTTTAAGCATAATGCTAAACTCAAAAATCATGGGTAAATCTAGACATTCCAAGTTTGAAGGTGTTTAGAAATCTGGGGATGGAGGTAACAAGAGGAATAGAAAACTGATGAAAATCAATTTCTCACATGCAGACCAGTGTTGGAGCTGAGTAGTGACTGCATGAGAATTTAGCACTTTTTTTTTTATTTTTGTAAAGACTTGAAATTCCCAATAGTCAATGATTTGTTTTAAAATGATAAAAAATTTAGGAGCAGACAAGAAAACTTGAGGAATGACTTACAGATGGCTGACCTTCAGGAGACCAGTGAAAAAATGGGTCTTTATTGGGGAGATTAAAGGACACTTTGAGTATCACCTTAGTAGACAGAAAAAAAAGAAATCATGGTAATTGAGTTTATAAAGACATTTTTTTCTAATATAAACAGCAAAAATGAAGTTTGAGAGTTTTGTATGTAGTCAAAATCAAAATGACACTATACAATGCTCACAATCCTCTAATCCTAAGCATTGACTTTCTTGTTAGTTTAAGCATCAGTTTTCTCCTGACTTGGAGATGTATACTCATGTCAGAAATATGCTCATATTTCCACCACAGTGAAATGTAAACCTGTAACTCCAGTCAAATTCCTCTGAGGCACATTGGAGAGTCTTCCCAGTCACTTCTTTCCTCTGACCTGACATTTGTTTTTCCAGAAGCTGTTCCCATGGATCCTACAGTCTGGTAGTCATCCTACCTATCTCTCCTATGTAGCTATCATCCATTCATATCTTTATTAAACCAAGCAGAAAGAGCCTTGGCAGAGACACATCTTCACAGAGTACAAATATTGTGCAACACAGACACACATGCATGCAAATCAACCATATACATATAATAAAAAACAAAGTTAAGGAGAATGACAGACCTTGCTTATTACTTTTAAATGTCCTCTATCCATAAATGTGTTGGGAAGAGTTCCTTCCATTCCTATCATGTTGAGAGTTTTGTTATTTTGGAGTACTATTAATTTTTTCACACGGTTTGTTAAACTTGTTAAAATGCTCCCATATTTCACCCATTAATTATGTCAATGTCTTCTATTTTATTTAAGTGTGTGCTTACTATATTTTTACTTACTAGGTTCTTTGAAAGTGATCCTTATAGTCCACATTGGCCTCAAACCTTCTTTGTAGGTAAGGCTGGTCTTGTACCCCTGGCTCTCCAAATTCTGTCTCTCTAGCGCTAAATTTGCAGAAGTGTGGCAACATATCTGTCTCATTGACTGGAGCAGGAGTTTTACAGACAACCATGAGCTATCCCATGTAGCTGGCAGCCAAACTCTAGAAGAGAAACAAGTGCTTTTAACCTCTCATCTGTCTATATCTCCAACATTTTGCTGATCCCTGCCACCTCCAACTCCCACAGTATTTCCCTCGGTCCTAACCAGTCTATTTTTAAGGAACTAGTTCCACAGGTGGTTTTTTTTGTTGTTGTTATTTCTTTTTCATCCTCATCTTCACTCTTTCTGTTTCTTAGCCCTTTACTGGCTCTTAATTCAATAACTAGAAGACTCCATGGCAACACTTCTGCTTCCTTTTTTTTTCTATTTTTTTTTTTTTTGAGTCAAAGACATCATTTCCAGACCTGGACATTCCGAGAAGGGTGTTTTCAGAGGAGGAGTACAAGCCAAATCTACAGATGATCCTGAGTAAATACAGCTTTTTCTCTGAAAGATTCTTCAGATTGATATTCTTATATTTTTCAGGTAAAAAGCTCCAAGGAAAATGGCTCAGAATCATCTCCCCCGTGTTTCCTGCTAAGCTTTACTGCTGCTATGCAGTGATCATGGTCCTCACTGTAGCTGTAATTGCACTTTCTTTGGCTCTGTCATTGTCAGGTGAGTGACATTCTCTAGATCCTGCAGCATTCTGTCCACATCCACACTGTCAGTTACACTTACTGGGCACTGTGAGCCAGGACTGTGTGAACGGCAACAGAGAAAACACATGGGAAATTCCTGTTTTCTGGGAACTAAGGGTCTAGGAGGAAGACAAAGAGAAGGAACAGCACAGGCTGTAGTATGCACAGGAGGCCAGGCAGAGTATCCCTGGGAAAAAGACATTTAGTAACCTCTAGAGAGATGCAGGAGACACATGTCTAACTTTGGGGGAACTATTCAAGGTAGAGAATATGATGGGCAATGCCCAAAGGAGGAAGCTTATGGAAATGTGAAGACAGTGAAGAGTAACATGGCCAGGATGATGCAATACCTCCCCCCATTACCCATGATGTTAGTTAAAATTTTCAACTTTATTTTTGAAAGGATCCAAGGTTTTTGAAGTGATCAATATTTAGGATTTTAGAACCACACTGTTCAGGATAGTGTAATAAAAGTCTTGTACTGTTGCCTTGTGGGAGGAGTTCTCTTTCCCTCTTGGCTGGTTGGCCACAAAGTTGAGAGGGGAAAGATGAAGAAAGGGTGAGAGAAGGTTTTGTATACAGCTCATGAACACAGATGAAGGGAGGCCTCTGGGAGAAAGACTTAAGTGAATCAGCTCAACTTTATTCCAGAGTATAAAGAATATCTAAGATTCTAGATTCCTGGGAATAAGTGTAATATGATTCTATCACAAGACCTGGATTGTAGCAGTAGGGTCCTTCATCAGAGTTCCTAGCACAAGTCTTCTGAGAAGGGCTCTGTATCAAGGGTCAAGTTAAGGATGAATCATGTATCTGGTTTTAAAGACAGGCATCTGGTTTAGAGACAGCTTTCAGATAAGTTCAGTCTTCCAGGCCCGGGGACATCCTCCAGATGAGGCTAGACAGAGAGCAGAAAGCTTTGTTGGGGAGGGAGGAATTTCCATATTGTCAAGCTTAGAGAGAAAGCTGCTAGGCTATGGCAGATTGTGACCTCTAACGAGCCAGCATGTATTCCAATATATGAGCAATCCCTTAGTGCAACAGGTCCACAGTGTATACACTGCCTTCCCAATAGTCCTCACTGTTATCTCAGTTATCAGGCTGACTGTCAAAGTTGGTGTCCATACAGAGTGCTTGTTGCTCTAGTGACCCCATGGTAGTGAACAATCATAAAGCACAGAAAGTGATGATATTATAGGAATTCCCTTCCTGGGCCCCTATTGTAAGTGAGCACATGAGAGAGACTGGGGTACAGGCCCTAGCTGGGACACCATTAGCTAAAGGTCCATTATCCTAAGGAGAAGACACCTACATATCAGTTAAGAAAACTACAGTCAAAATCACACCTCGCATCTGAGCTCAGTAGGGTATGTCAATTCTTTTTATAATTCATTTTATTTTTCAAATTTTAGTAAGAAAGCCAGAACAAGTCTCAATCAAAAATACCGATGCTTCTTGCTCAAGAAACTGGATTGGATTTGGGAGTAAATGTTTTTATTTTTCTGAAGACACAAGTAACTGGATATTCAGTTGGAAATTCTGCAGGGAATTAAAGGCCCAGCTAGCTCAATTTGACATGGAGGAGCTGGTAAGAAAGGCCCAGGAATTGGTTTGTTTGTTCTGTCAAACATGTATTGCCTTGAGATAGGCTGGTTAAAGATGAAGAATGAGAAAGGATTCCGACCCCTTGCAGACGGAGACATGGAGAATACATGAGTGTGTACCATTTGCTGATGACAACACTTCGGATTGGAGCTCTGAGACATTTACAGAAACATTTTCTCATGTAGTGCTCATAGTCTATCTGGATGGTCGAATATGCCACTTTACTGAGACACCTGCTGGTCATGAGCATTTCTCCTAGCTAGCAAATGCTGCATATTGAAGGTGACAACTGTTAATAACTGCTTAAGGCAAGGCTTAACCAATAACTATCACAGCCACAGAGGGATATGTCGTTAAACTCGGTAATTTAGTCCAAATGAGGTAATTAAGAATTATGACTGTCAACTGGATCCACTGAGAACTGAGGGCTATTGTGGCTCCAAAGTCTGTGTCCCTCAGTTACACCCTCTTGTCATATAAAAAGGAAGTTGTGGGGTGGGGACACTCAATGGTTATCTGAAACAGAGAGACACATATATTCACTTTGCCTCTTTTTGACAGAATTTCCTGAAGAGATACAAGGGGACCTTTGACTACTGGATCGGCCTGCACAGAGAGTCACCAGAGCACCCTTGGAGGTGGATGGACAACACGGAATATAACAGCTCGTATGTTTTCAAACCATTTTTCCTTCTACTGTGATCATATGTTGTGAAGTGTGTGAGTTTTGTCTATTAGAGAGGAATGGCTGTGTTGTGTGAAGCCAGCTGTACTGACTCAGAGGTATATTGGCCATCATTTTCAAAACCTTTACTTAGTGTGATTTTTCCTCAAAATCCTTAACATGATGATGGCATCTGGGGTAGCTATTGTCTGCTTCTTCACCAATTTAAATTTTTGTTGTTGTTAATAAATGCCCTTTGTGGAATGTAGAAAGAACCTCAGAAGGGCAATGAGGACTCTGAAACTTCAGGAAGTCACTGTAGAAAGGAAAGCCTGAGACCCATCAGTCCACTGTGTGTATGACTCTACCCGCTCACAGAAGCAGAGATGCCAAGGGCATTGGAAACCTCCTCTAAAGTCTTGTAATTAGAGTGTACTACCTAAGACCGTTCTTGGATGTGAGAATAGTTGTTTTTGAATGAACCATTATACTGGAATGGAGATCACAGACCCAGTCTTGTCCATCATTAAACCCTCTCAGTAGTTTACCAAGAAGTGGCTTTTCCTATTGTGAAATGTTTCAAAACAGAATTGAAAATCACCTCAGTGAGGCAACCCATGTCTGTAGTTCATTTGAACAGAGTAGCAAGCACCAGTCAAATGCTTTTTACACATATTGAAGGGTTCAACGTGGATGAATGTCAAAGGTTCTGTGTTCAAGCCAAACCCTGAGAATTTTTACATTCTCAGTAAAACATAACTAGTGCAGATGATTCTCATGGACTCTGCTTTTTAGGCAAGATTTTAACTGAGGAGCTAATGCAGTTCTGGGCTCTTCAGATTTACTGTTTTTGGTTTATTTTCAGGGTTCCCATTCGAGGAGTGGAAAAACATGCCTACTTGAACAACAACAAGATTAGCAGTGCCAGGATCTATGCAGAGAAGAGGTGGATCTGTAGCAAGCCCAACAGCTGAATCCTGCAATGCCAAATTCCTTTTGCTTCTTTGTAGTCTTTGTTAGGAGATAACTTTGTAACCTGATATCTACAGTTGCTGCTCTATTCCCCGTCTTCCAACACAGTTATCCTTAGTGAAAATTTGCTGGCATCACAACTGAAAATCATCTTGGAGAATGGCACATGCAGGAGTTTAGAACAACACTGATGCTTCTATATGGGTGTTGGCACTCGTGCCTTAACCCTCAGTACAATTAATGCACTTTTATGTATTTTTATGCAACTTTTTGTTTTTTATGGTAATTTTATTTTATTTTTATGTAATTTTATGATATGAGGTTTTTGTGCAGACCATCTTCCTTATGAGAATGAGACCACCAGTGTAAGTTCTCCAACATGCACTTTAATGATGAAAAGCAGGAGGCAGGGGTGGAAGTGGCGGCATGGCCTTTTAATCCCAAAGGCTTTTACAATTTTTTTTCACTTTTTGTTTCCAAGACAGGGTCTCTCTGTGTAGCTTTGGCTATCCTGGAACTCATTTTGTAGACTAGGCTATCTTGAACTCACATATATCTGCTTGCCTCTGCCTCCCAAGTACTGGAATCAAAGGCGTATGCCACCACTGCTGGTCATAAATTTTATTTTTAATAAGGTGCTTCCATGTGACCTGAACCTTTGACCCTTTGCAAGTAACCGGATACATTCTGCTGTTTAGTGTTAAACTGTAAATACCTTTTAAATAATGCATTGTGTTTTTGTCATAGCTATACTCTTATTTATTCAAAGAATAAAGAATACCTTATTTTGGAAAATTGCTTTCTAAGTCACTTCTTCATTTAGCTCTGATAAAAATTTTTTCAGGTCTACAGAGAACAGAGATTGGAGGATCCCTAGGGCTTGTTGGGCACAAATCTGGTTCAGGGAGAGACAATGTTTCACACAACAAATAAAGAAAAAGTAAATTATGACTATTAAAGCAAATGGTTCACACACATTATAGGAAGAATGCAAGTAATTTGGGATTCACACCTTCACTTAATTCAGATTTCTCAAATTTATTCTTGATGTTTTTTATTCTTTGAGAATTTTCTCCAAATTATATTGACCCTGTTTACACTCTTTCTGATTCCCAGATTCACCTGATCCATCCTTACCCACCCAATTTTGTGTCTTTAAAACAAACAAGCAAACAAAGCCCTGTGTTGAAAGAAGTCCAGGAGAGCACAGCAGAATCCCCTGGAGTGTGAGCTGGAAGGCAGTGCACAGGGCTGCAGAAAGAGGAGGATAGTGTCCAAGAGGGTGACAGAGCAAGCTGTAACCCTTTCAGTGATTATGAATCTAGTGGAGTAAATATTCATTAATGGCAGAACATGAAGCTAAGGAATTTTAAAGAGGAAACTTTTTCTCTCAGGTGCACATTTGGAATTTTATGTGTATGATTTTAATAGATGAGAGAAGGCATTCCAGGCCAGGTTGGAAATTAAACTGTTGACAAGTAAATTATCTGAATTATGCTGACCTGTGATGATGTTGAATGCAAAGTCTGTTATGTTTTTTTAAGAGACAAGCCCTGCCCACTCCCTTCTCTCATCTGTCAGGCAAGCAGATCTTCTTTCTGCTTTGAGCCTGTGGTCTTTCCCTTCTGTCTCTCTCCTAAAGAGGTAGCTGCTGCCATTGGCTCCTCTCTTGTCTCCATCCCCACTCTGCCTCTCTGTTTCTCTCTCTCTCTCTCTCTCTCTCTCTCTCTCTCTCTCTCTCTCTCTCTGCCTTTTTCTGCTCTTTCTCCTTCTCCCCTTTCCCCCTTCCTCT
>JAQHUG010000644.1:165045-178316 GCA_028555095.1 Dicrostonyx torquatus
TTTGGTTTTTTTTTTTTTTCATCTTCAGTTGTCTGATGCAGCTTATAAGAAGATAATTGTTGTTCTGTTAACTGAATACCACTCTGTAATTGCATAAAAAAATTGCAGCTGTTTTGTTGACATTCTGAATGCTTCTAATACAATTTTTTATTAAAAAAATAAATAAAATATGTGTGTGAAAAAAAAATATATATGTTGGCTTAGCTTATCAGAATCAAATGTCTCTCTGTAGTCAAAAAATTCAAAGAAAGCACGATAGTATACATAATCCAGACTCTCTTTGCATATTTGTGTATAAAATTAAATTTTAAGGTTTTAGGTTTTACAGAGTTGTAGTTAGCACATGTTGGGGTGTCAATTTGTTGCAGGGGGCTGCTTATTTGTCCCTGCCACCCATCACCAAAATAATCACAAAGAAACCATATTATTTAAAATTACTTTTTATTAGCTAACTCTTACATCTTAATTTAACCAATTTTTAATAATCTGTGCATTGCCATGTGGCTGTGGCTTATCAGGTAAACTCCATCTGGTTCATGTGGAGCTACATGGCTTCTCTCTGACTCCACCATTCTTTTCCCCAGCATTCAGTCTAGCTTTCCCTGCCTAGGGCTGTTCTGTACAGGCCCAAGACAAGTCTTTATTAATCAATGGTAATCATAGAATACAGAGGGGAATCCTGCTATATAGGAGTGGACACTTGGATTTTAAACTGTCCATAATTAGAGAGTCTAATAGGAATAATCAATTAATAACTGAACATAGTGGGATGATTAAATTAAAAATACAAATATATAGAACACTCTTTTATGAAGTAGAGAGAGTTATGCTGATAGGGATCTAGGAAAGACACAAAGAGGAGTAGTAACATTTTAGAAGGTTAGTAGATGAAAATGTCATAAATAAGCACATTGTAGGTTAAATTTCTCACTCCAATCTTTGATTGGAGATTTATGCAGGACTTCCTAAAGTAAAAAAAAAAACAACATTTTTTTATTGGACTAAATTATGTGCCAGGCAAGAAAATCTGGAAGTGGACAAATGGCTCTGTTGAACTCCTGATCTGCAGGTTTTAAATGATCTAATTTGAACATTCAATTCACATTCATTTTAATGAAAATTAAATTTAGTAATTATGATTTAGTTTAAAAATTCTAAAGCTTTTCAGAGTGGGTGGAAAAGATAATTCAAAAGTTAGTTAAAACTTTTTATGTACATGGAGACACCAACAATTAAGAAGAGATAGGTCCCAGTGCCATCATCGTTGGCCTCTCAGTCAGTCCCCTCTGGCAGTCACATTGTCACTCTGGAATATATAGATATTCTTTTTCTCTTTTTTTCACATATAAACACTTACAATTTCTCGTTAAATTATTTCTTTGTTTTTTTATGTGTGTGTGCCTGATTGTATGTGTGTGTACTATGTGCATTCAGGCGGTGGCAGAGTTCAGAGGAGGGCAGTCTTCTATAAATGATAAAAGACCAAAGCTATAAATGGCATTTTCATTGAAGGCTTATTAGACACGGCTGTGGAAGTAAGTATCATTATTCCAGAATCTTGGCATCTTAATTAGCTCTTCAAGAGGTAGATATTCAGTTCCTGAAAATTGGAACCCTATCTTGGGTAAAATCAAAGTATGAGATGGGTTAAATACACAGGGCTAGAAGGGCAAATAGGTCATATATAGCCAATATTGCAGTGAATTTGTAGGGCTGTGACCTATTGCAACAATGGAATGCCCAGATTAACATTTCTGCAGCACCCAAAATGTGTTTCTGAGGAAAATAATAGAAGATATTATGTACAACAGACACCAACAACTCAGGCTGTACAAGAACACAAAGCAATTGATAAAACATTCAGAAGTACCAATAGCCCTAACTTTAAAAAGGTAATAACAGGAAAAATTCATCAAGATGAAGTCTCAATCCTGAATATCTATACCCCTAATACAAGAGCACTCACATATGTAAAAGAAACATTACTAAAACTTAAATCTCACATCAAACCCCACACACTAATAGTAGATTTCAACACTTCTCTCTTGGCAATGGACAGGTCAACCAGACAAAAACTTAACAGAGAAATAAGAGAACTAACAGATGTAATGGATGAAATGGATTAAAAGACATATATAGAACATTCCACCCAAACACAAAAGAATATACCTTCTTTTCAGAAACGCATGGAACCTTCTCTAAAATTGATCACACACTCAGAAACAAAGCAAACATCCTCAGATTAAAAAAAAATTGAGTAACCCACTGTGTCTTATTGGATCACCATGAAGTAAATTTAGTCATGGTGTCATGAAATCAACAACAATACTACTCCCAGAAAGCCTACAAACTCATGGAAACTGAAGAGTAAACTACTGAACCACCCCTGGGTCAAGGAAGAAATAAAGAAAGAAATTAAAGTCTTCCTTGAATTCAATGAAAATGAAGGTACAACATATCCAAACCTATGGGACACTATGAAAGAAGTGCTAAGAGGAAAGTTCATAGCACTAAGTGCTCACATAAAGAGAATGGAGAAAGCTCACATTAGTGATCTAACAGCACACCTGAAAGCTCTAGAAAAAAAAGAAGCAGACTCACCCAGGAGGAGTAGAATACAGGAACTAATCAAATTGAGGGCTGAAATCATCAAAATAGAAACACAGAAAAACAATACAAAGAATCAATGAAATAAATGCTGGTTCTTTGAGAAAATCAACAAGATTGGCAAACCCTTATGCAAACTAATCAAAAGGTGGAGAGAGAACATCCAAATTAACAAAAGCAGAAATGAAAAGGGGGGCATAACAATGGACACTGAGGAAATTCAGAGCATCATTAGGTCTTACTACAAAAATCTGTGCTCCACAAAACTAGAAAATGTAAAAGAAATGGACAATTTTTTAGATAGATACCATATACCAAAATTAAATCTAGAGCAGATAAGCAAATAAAATTAACTTATAAGCTGTGAAGAGATAGAAGTTGTCATCAAAAACCTCCCAACCAAAAAAAAAAAAGCCCAGAGCAGGATTGTTTTAGTGCAGAATTCTACCAGAACTTTCAAGAAGAGTGAATACCTATACTCCTCATAGTGTTCCACATAGTAGAAACAGAAGGGTCATTGCCAAACTCTTTTTATGAGGCTACAGTTACTGTGATACCAAAACCACACAAAGACTCAACCAAGAAAGAGAATTACAGACCAATCCCACTTATTAATGTGGTTGACAGTTGGGGCAAACTGAGGGACCACTGGGATTTGTCTCTACTGCATATACTGTTTTTTTGGGATCCTGTTCTCTTTGAATGTATACCTTGCTCAATCCAGATGTAGTAGGCAGGGCCTTGGACTTTCCACAGGGCAGGGTGAATTGCCCTCTCTTAGGATTAAAGGAGGTGGGGTGGGAGGGTGTATGGAGGGAGTGACAGGAGGGGAGGGAGCGGGAATTTGGATTGGTATCTTTTTAAAGTAATAAAATAATAAAAAATGAAACATTGCTGTGTTCACAGTCTGAGTCATCACGTGATATATTGCAAGTGCAGTTCTACTCGTACAAAGGTTCACTGTCCTTTATACAAACAGTACTAATATACACAGTATGCCTCCGGTTTTCAGAGTAAGTCCTCTTAGAATAGAATTACACCAATTGCATTATGAGGATAATATTTCTCATTTATGGACATTATGAATGAGTAAATAGTGTTGTAGAGGGTAAATTATGGAAATGGCAACAGTTGGAATAAACAATGATAAAGAAAAAAATCTAAAATGTTCTAAAAGTTAATTTTGAAAGATGGAGTACATAGGAGGATTATAGTTTTCTATCTTTTTACTCTAAGTTAGTGTTGATCTTTTAAGGTGAGATATATTTCTTGAAGCAATAATGGTCAAGTCCCATCTTTTAATCCAATCTTCTAGTCTATTTTCTTTACTGAATAATGGTCAGTATTAATACTTGAGTTATTATTGCTATGTGAGTATTATTTCCTGTCACTGTATATTGCTTGATATTTCCCCATTCCTTTTATGACTATATTCAAACTTTTTTTTTCTTCCCAGTGGCCTCACAAATTTGTTTGTCTTTATCTTCAGGCTAATGGATTCCTTTAATACATCTTCTATGGAGCACTTTCATAGCTCACTTGGTGCCCATGAATGTTTTTTGAAGAAAGGTTTCTCTGTGCAACAGTTCTAGCTGTCCTGGAACTCACACTGTTAACCAGTGTGGCCTTGAACTCACAGAGATATACCTGCTTCAGCCTCCCTGAGTACTGGGATTAAGCTGTTCACCAACACCACCTGACCACCTAGTTGATCATGAGTTTCTTTAGCCTACTTTCATTATATTTTTTATATTCATTAGCAATAATCTCAGGATCAAAGAATTAAAATTAATATATAATTATTACTGTCTTACTTCAGTTAGCTATTTGGAGTTTAAATGGGATTTTTTTAAAGAGTAGTCAAGAGGTGTATTCAAATATACAATGTAAACCTCTCAACAACATCTTTCTTTTCCAATTTTTTCACCAATGTATCCAAACATCAGGGGAGGGTGGCTTATACAAATAAATAAGAATGTGAAGAGAAATCTTCAATCTTTTGCTGGATAATTGTTCTTGGACACAGTCTAAAGGAATGTGAATGTTTATTCATGCTTACTTTTCTTCTTATATCCTTCTTTTCTCCATCACACACTGGAGATTTTAAATAATTGTTTAGAAATCTAACACTAGGAGAAGGAGCAATGACTCAATGATTAAGAGCACTTATTGCTCTCGATGAGGACACGAATTTTGTTCCCAGAAGCCGTGATGGCAACTAAAACCCCCTGTAATTCTTCAGGATTTGACACTCTCTACTGGGCTCCTTTTGAACCCTCGGGTGTTTGGCATACATATAAACAAAAGTAAATCTTTAAGAAAAAAAAAATCTCATTTGGTACTCTAAGATGGGGTCTATGGTTATTTTTCACTGCAAGTCCAATCTTAGACATGAACTTTGTAGTGCATATATTCTGAATCTCAATTTATTTCTATTTGTTTATTACACTAAGTGAAATGTGACTCTTTAGGACCATATGTTGCACACATTTAAACATTTTCAAGCTACTTACCACTTGCTTAGCACATAATCTATCTAATAAGTTGAGCTATTTGCTTTTCTAAATTAGAATCCTTAGTGATAACTAACTGTACACAGACAGAAATAATCTAGGTTAACAACAACAACACAATAAGAAGAACTAAAATTACTAAAAATGGAGAGGTGCTAAAAAATATGAACATATGACATTCCTTTCTGGTCCCCTAGACATCATGTGCATTTACATGTTTGCATGTGTGTGGATGTGCATATGTGCACACACATCCACATACACACACAAATAAGAAAGGAAAGTCAGTCAATAAAATGTATGTCACTTGTTTTAAAAATATTTTTCCTAGGTCTTGATGAAGAAAAGAAGTTGAAAATGATTTTTAGAGATGGTGATGGCCAAAGTGGAAATGTTGGTATGTTTTAAAAGTTATTTAATATCAAATTGCAGTCCTAGTCTCACTTAAATTCAAAGCAAGGACTATTACCCTTTTTGAAGATAATGCATAGCTATGACTTTGAAGCCACAGGACCTCAAGGAGAAATCTCATGTCTATGAAAAACTCTAGAATACTTTATGAAAGAAGGATTTTAACCTGTTCAGTGGTAACATTGGCTTTACACAATGGAGCTTACCTTGACAAAGATTGCTTAGCTATGTCTTGGTCTAACCCTCTACTTAAACCTAAACTTCAACACCCTGAAGATGGACTTCAAATAGTCACTGGATTTATTTGCCCATCTTCCTAAAGTGATCTCAGTGAATGATTCTCCATTGTCAATTATTTATTTAATACGTTTAAAAAAGATGGATGGGAAATTTTCACTTCTCAGTTTCTGAACCTCAATAATTCCAGAAACATAATCTCTTTATGATAAAGATATAGACTAAAGGGCTAGTGTGGCCCATCTTTAATATCTCAAAATGAGTTTTTGTCAACAGTATTATGTTCCTTTTAAACTGTGATATACCTGTATTTTCTAAAACCTTTGACACATTTTTGTGCTTGAGTTCTGTTTTCTCTATGTTTTCCTGGAGACTGAAGATAGAGGGAAATAATTTTAATAAAGAACAAATATTTATAACAACCACTTAAAACTGTTTATTTTATTTTATTTATTATGTGTATGTGTGTGAATGTGGTCCCGTGTATAATGGAGACATTTATGAGTTGGTTATTGTGTGACATAGCTTTATGTCAACTTGCTGTAATCTAGAATCATCTGAGAGCAGAGAACCTCAGTAGAGAAATGCTTCCATAAGATTGTACTCTGGCAAGCTTGTTGGGCATTTTCTTAATGAGTGATTGATGTACGAGGGTTTAGCTCATTGTGGTGGTGTCAACTATAAGTTCGTAAACTAGGATGGTATAAGAAGTCAGACTGAGCAACCCAGAGAGAACAAGGACCTTAGAAGGACTCCTCAATGATGTCTGAAATGGTTCCTGTACAGATTCTTGTATTGAGTCTTTACCCTGACCTCCTTCACTGAGGAAGGGTGACTTAAGAATTGTAAGCTATAGTAAACCTTTTCCCCACAATGATGTTTTATCACAGCACTAGAAAATTTAAATAGGACAGAGATTGGTATTAGGAGTGGGGTATTTCTGTGATACATCAGACTGAGGATTTTTAGTAGCATTTGAACTTTAAAATTAAAATGCCTTTGAATATTCAGAAACTCAGTTGTATATTTTGTGTGGTTGTGGAAGATAAAAGTGTTGAGAGAAATGCAGATGATGGAGGCTTGGCTTGTGAAGTTTCAAATGGAAAGTAGAGAGGACCTTACAGATTTGATGGGGACTTTTTAGTATCTGAACTGAGAATCTGTGGTTCTGAGCTGCTGACACTGAACAACCAGCTGCCATTAACAAGACACCAGATTGATCAAAATGAAACCTTTACTTTGCTGGAACTATCAATATTGGTCAGCTGGGACTGAAAAGGAGACCAACATAAATGAGGTAAAATCTTCTGGGAAGTCCTTCTTCAGAGTCAACCCATAGAAGCTGTGGTCCACAAAGGGCCAAGATTGCACCTTTTGCTGTTTGCTGGCAGAGGAGCCAAGTGATGCGTAAGAATCACCAAGGTGTTACTGGGTATGAAGAAGTTATGGAGAGCTAGACAATAAGCTTCTTCATGGCATCTTCATGTTTTCCTTAACTGTTTGACTTCCTACCTTGATTGCCTTTGATGATTATGGTAGTTTGAATAAGAACTGCCCCATGGACTCACATATTTGAATACTTACTGAGTCCCAGGGAGTGGAACTATTTGAAAGAATTAGAAGGATTAGCAGGTATAGCTTTGTTACAGTAGGTGTGGCCTTATTGAAGGAAGTTTGCCACTGTGGGTGTGTTTTTAGGTTTCAAACGTCCATACTAGGCCTAGGCTGCCTCTTACTGCCTGTGGATAAGAATATAGCACTAACCAATCCAGTGCATGCCATACTCCCTGCCATGATGATAATGGAGTAAGTCTCTGAACTTGTAAACAAACCCCTAATTGATGTGGGAGTGTTCTCCTGTATTTTGTATTACTCTTATTGGTTGAATAAACAGCTGCCTGACTTATAAGATAGGTCAGCCCTTAGGTGGGTGGAGTAGACAGAATGGAAGTTCTGAGGTAAAGAAAGGAAGTGTGCCTGTTGCCATGAGGCCCCCGCTGCAGGTGGAAGTACCATAGGTCCGTCCGGTAAGTCACCCACCTCGTGGTGACATTCAGACTTTTATAATGGGTTAGTTTATGAGGTGAGGGCTAGCCTGGAAAAGGCTAGTGATAATAAGCCAGGCAGAGTTTAAATGAATACCGTCCTCACGTGGTTATTTTGGGTACAGGCAACCAGTGGCTGAGCGGGCCAGCTGCTGGGGGCTGGAAGCTGGGTGCTGGGAACACAACACACACCTCTCCACCTACTTACAACACCTAATCAAATGGTTTCTTTTCTAAGAGCTGCCTTGACATGGTGCCTCTTAATAGCAATAGAACAGTGACTAAGGTAATAATGTACCAAGATGTGGAAGTATAAGCAATTGTGATTATCTAGAGTATGTCAATTGGGGTGGAAAGGTTCATCCCAGTTAAAGACGTTATAGGCCATTATCCTAAGATATACATGTAAAAGTTCTCAACAACGTACTATAAATTTAGTACCAATATGCTTCTACATGATTTATACCAACAACAAGTGTCATTTAGCTCATGTGTAGAAGTTCAGGGCAGCTGGAAGATCTTCTTCTCATTATGAAATAATGAATGTTTGGGGTGCTAGAGTAAGAACATAATGTGATCATCACCCACTGTAGGCATGTATTGGAATATGATACCACATAACATGTATGTATCCAATTTTGGGCTAGTTAAAAACATAAAGTTGAAAAAAACGAAATCAGTTAATGCAGTTTAACATACTAGCTGTTTAAAAAGATAAATAGCATGATCATATTGATAGAAGCAGACTAAGAACAGAGAGAAATATCTTCAAGTCAATAAAGAACGTGCATGAAACACCAACAGAAACACCATACTCCATGATGAGAAATACATACCATTTCCATTAAGATCGGGAACTGGAAAAAGATTCCAGCAACTGCATGATTGGAACATGCAGTATGATGATATATTAGTTACCCATCTCATTGTTGAGAGTAAAAGCCCATTAGAAACAACTCAGGAAGGAAAGATTTATTAGGGATTTAGATCACCATGGCAGGGCAGAGTAAACTAACTTATGCCATAGGTTAGTCATTTATACTGGTTCCTTGCTGCAACTGAGACATAGTGGGTATGAGGCACAGGCTGTCAAAAGTGTAATGGCCACATGGATCTCTTATTATGCTTATATTTACATGTAAATGACATATTTTCTAAAATTTTGAACAACAGCATAGTAAATATATCAGTGATGTTTTTATGAGAATTACAGTTATATATATATATATATAAATAAAAGTTATATATATATAATGTGTGTTATGTTTTTATCAGTGGTACAGAACTGAAATAGCTGGACTCAGGGCTTTTTTGAATCAGTTAACCTCTCTGTCGCACCAGCTCTCAGAAAACCTTAAAGAAACTCCAGATCAATTCTTTGGTTGATGCCATGATTCAAACATAAAGAGGCCTAGGTCTCCAGACTACTGCTAGTGGTGAGATTTGTGACTTTCTCCAGGAACAGTGCTGTTTCTGTGCCAGCAAATCCAAATAGGCTTGAGACTTAAGGACCAGAGAAAAGTTTACTGACAAGTCTCTTTTATGGAAGTGTTGTGGGTTCCCTCATTCTCAGGCTTCTCCCCTTCATCTACACTTTTCTCCTAATTATCCTCACACGTATGCTTTCATCCTGTCTTTTAAACTTTTAAATAAAGTTCCTCTTGGATCAAGTCACTACCATCAATAGGTTCACCTTAGGACAATGGCTACCTTGACCAGTGTCCCACTGTGCCCTCTAATCTTTGGTTTCATCTCATGAACTATGGCCCCTGTCTAATTAGTTGTTTACAAAGATTTCTCCAGCAGAACATGACAGCAGTCTAGGGCCCACACAGCTGGCCAAGTTAAAACCCTCCTTCTTCTCCATGAAGTCAATCATACCTATGTGCCCTTAGATCTTGGGGACAGAGCCAACCTAAAGCAAGAAATCTCAAATGACCTAAAAGACTCATAATACAAAATCAGGATAAGAAAACTTGTAAGAAGGCCAAGCTACAAAAATGTCAAATACATGTTGAGGCTCTAGATCAGTTGCATGTAGCCTCCCTGGTTGTGGGTTGAGATTTTGAGCTTTTATGAGCCCAGGTTAGTTCATTCTGTGGATTTTCTTGGAATGTCCCTGACCCTTCTGGCTCATGTAATGCTTCCTTTCTCTCTTCAGCAGGATTTCCTGAATTCATCCTAAGGATTGACTGTGGGTCTGCATCTATTTCCATCAATAACTGAAGCCTTTCTGATGACTACTGGGATAAGAACCAACCTATGAGTACCTTGGCCTTCTTGAAGGACTCCTAACAGTGGGAGCAGGGTCTGTTTCTAACTCTTTGGCTGACTTTTTGTCCTTGGCTAGTCCTTATACTGGATCACCTTGCCCAGGCTTGATACAAGGGCAGGTGCTTAGTCTTAACTGTGACTTGATATGCCCAGCATTGTTGATATTCATGGGGGTGCTGCCTTTTTATGCATAGAAAAGGGAGGATTGGATTTGGAGGAAGGGCAAATGGGAGGAGAGGAGAGGAGAGAAACTCTGGTTGGTATATTAAATAAATAAATTTCTTAAAGAAGGAAGGAAGGAAGAAAAGAAAGAAAGAACAGAAAGAAAACCTGCCTGACAAGAAAACAGTAACAGAACACCTGCTGGCATCATTCAGCCTTGACTGTAAACAGCAAATCTTATGATAAAACTTTCCTCTCCAGACGTTCCTGGGTACATGGTCTCCACTTCCACATAAAATTGCTGTCCTTCATTATTCTGATTAAAGAATAGTCTGCTTCAACTCTGATGTATCATGTATGCCATCATGCCCTTCTTTAAATATATATTTATAATATATATAAGTACACATATATGTAATTACATATTAACTGTTCATTTATTTACTTGTTTGTTAGTTTATTAGTTTATTTGTTATCTACCATCATGCCTGACAAAAAGGAAGCTGGCGAGGCAAGCATGGGTGCTGAGAACTGAGCTCTAGCCCTTTAGGTTATGAACCTTAGCCTTTAATTTCAGGGCCAGCTCTCACATC
Source organism: Dicrostonyx torquatus (assembly GCA_028555095.1). Lineage (NCBI taxonomy): Eukaryota > Metazoa > Chordata > Mammalia > Rodentia > Cricetidae > Dicrostonyx > Dicrostonyx torquatus. The sequence continues at coordinate 175,888 of JAQHUG010000644.1, forward strand.
ATTTCAATGTTTTTCATAAGAGCAGCTGGTTTCAGTGACATACATTCTAGAGAATGAACAAAGACATTGTCAAATTTCTCAGCAGGGTTAGTTTTTCATTTTTAAGTGCTATTAAAGTAGTACAAAAGATGACCTGCTAAATTGTATGTTCAAAAATCTCATTGATACCCATTTCTAACTGGTTATGTCATGATTTTTTGTGATTCATATTCACTGCATTGAAACAAATCATGTAAATAATAGATTTCAATTTTTATATATGGACTGACACTGAGGAAACCTTATTTTGTCACAGCACTTGGTGTGTCCCATTTTGTTGAAGCCTAAAGAGAATGCACAGCTGACAGACCAATAGGCAGAACCATGGGAAGAGTATATGTACACATCAATATGGAAAAACACATATTGAAGAGCTGTGGTGAAATAGTAAAATGTTGCAGCGCAGTCCTCCAAGGGGCACAGTGGGCCACTGCAGGTGGTTTAGTGCACTGGCAAGTATGAGACCATGGTGGACCATGAGGAGAGACATTGATGGGTTGGTGAGGCAGCTAGTCCCACAAGGAGTCGTGGCAGGTGAGAGACAGAGATGGATAGGCATGCCTTGCAGTGAAAGTGGTTATTTATTTAGTGGGTGATAGAGGGGAAAGGAAAAGGGGAAGGGGATTAGGGGGAACGGAATAAAGGGAAGCAGAGGCAGAGAAAAAAAGATAAACAGACAGAGGGGGTGATATAGGAGGGTTCTTCTGTATTTTGTGTTTTTTTTCATTGGTTAATAAAGAAGCTGCCTTGGCCTTTTGATAGGGCAGGACTTAGATAGGTGGGGAAAAGACAACAGTATGTTGGGAAGAAGACTGAGTCAGGGAGAGCCTCCATGAAGCCACCAGGGTCAGACATGCTGAATCTTCCCGGTAAGCCCACTACCTCGTGGTGACTTACAGACTACTCAAAATGGGTTGAAATAAGATGTGTGAGTTAGACAATAGAGGCTAGAACTAATGGTCAGGCAGTGTGTTAAATGAATCCAGTTTGTGTGTAATTATTTCAAGTGTAAGCTAACCCAGTGGCTGGGAGCCAGGCAGGACAAAGGGCTAGCATTCATCTCAGGTGCTGGGAACACAGCTGCCCTCATACTATAGTTTGGTGCCTCAACATGGTCTACTGACCCCATGTAAAACCTGAGGGGGCTTTAAAAGGAATTCTAGACACAAATATAAAGTTTAGCACAGCTGGCAGCATGCCATAATTCCTTTAAGAGAGATTTCCTGACTCAGCAAAGCAACAGATAAAAAGTTTCTGTGGTTTTATAACAGAGCTTCCTGGGCTGTGCCGCCAGCTTGAACTCGAGCTATAAAGCATTTCAATGGCTTTTGTGGGACTGGATGTTTGTGTGCCCACTCAGGATTGGGAAGAAAGTAGCTGAGAGCATGTCTTGGCTCAGCTCTTCCTGCCTGGGCAGACGGCAGGATCAGGCTTAGTCAGGCAGGAAAGCATGGTGGATTTCACAGCCATACACAGAGATGTTTCCAGGCTGCACAATTCTCTCCATCATAGCAGATTCAACTGTAACTCAGATAAAAAGCTCATTCTCTGGGTTGGAGTGCTGAGCTTGGCTCCTGCCTGGAAGTGGAGCATTGCTTGCCACCGGCTCAGAGGTACAAGCAGCTCCACCATGAGAGCAGTGCAATGCGCACGGCTCAGAGGCATGAGTGGCTCCACCATGTTGGACTGGGTGGAGCAAGCAGGCATTACTTGTATTTGATCTGTGATTATAGCAGCTTAGATTCTTAAGAGCTTAGCATTTTAAAAGCACAAAGCAAAAATACTCATAGATAGTAAAGAATTACAGATTCACAATAAGACAGATTCAGACATAAAAGACCTATAAATGGGTCACAGTGTTGGATGGGTGTACGTAGGCTTGGTAGAGAGAAGAAAAAGAATATAGAGAATAAAGTTAATGCCTTAAAATAAAGTTAATGTCATAAACAAAAAAAGGGTAAAGTCTTTAAACAGACAGACTACAGATAGTTATAGATTAAAAGAAATAAAAATTAGCCATGTAAACATGGAAAAGTCACAGAATGTCTGGATTATGTATTTTATTGTGTTTTCTTTAATTTTTTTGACTGTGAAGGAGTTAAGTGCAAAGAGACATCTCATTATATGGGATGCCAAGCTAAACCAACATGGATATTATAAAGATATTATTGCTGTTGAAGTTTTTTTTTTTATTTTTCGAGACAGAGTTTCTCTGTGGCTTTGGAGCCTGCGCTGAAACTAGCTCTTGTAGACCAGGGTCACTCGGAGAAACTATGGAGAAACCCTGTCTCAAAAAAAAAAAAAAAAGATATTATTGCTTCACAATTTGGGTCTAAGGATGTGATGCTTTTGGAAGCGGTTCTTCTTTTGTTTTCATAGAGGATGAGAAC
>JAQHUG010000644.1:182698-209311 GCA_028555095.1 Dicrostonyx torquatus
AAAATTAAAGCCTTTCTTTTTTGTTTAAACAGAAAAAGGGGAAATTATGTAGGAGGGATATTCTGTATTTTGTGTTGCTTTCATTGGTTAATAAAGAAGCTGCCTTGGCCTTTTGATAGGGCAGGACTTAAATAGGCAGGGAAAAGACAAAAGTATGCTAGGAAGAAGACTGAGACAGGGAGAGCCACCATGAAGCCGCCAGGGTCAGACATGCTGAGTCTTCCCGGTAAGCCCACTACCTCATGGTGACTTACAGACTATTCAAAATGGGTTGAAATAAGATGTGAGAGTTAGCTAATAGAGGCTAGAACTAATGGCCAGGCAGTGTGTTAAATGAATCCAGTTTGTGTGTAATTATTTCAAATGTAAGGTAGCCCAGCGGCTGGGAGCCAGGCAAGACAAAGGGCTAGCATTCATCTCAGGTGCTGGGAACACAGATGCCCCTCATACTACAAGTGGGGAAGAGGGAGAGGAGAGAATCCACCTCTTCTGGAGAGCAACAGAAAAAGAAAGAGCGCTCAGGCTGGAAGCACAAGGAAGATCTGATTGCCTTGGTGGACATGGGAGGGAGAGGGCAGGGCTTATCTTTTAAAGGGACAGGACAGACCATTACATGGAGAAACACTTGTCTTTTGAAAAAATCATTGTCATATCTGCAGAAACCTGGTGAGGTCATGATTCTTCCTTTTGAAATGGGATTTGTTTCAAAAACACCTCAGCAGTGTGATTTCTGCATGGAAAACTGAGTGACCTTGCTCCATTTCCCCACACCATGAAGCCTTAGAGAGATAACATTCATTCTTTGTTCTAACAGTCAAATTTACTAGAGTCAATCCCACAAAATTACCCACAAACAGATCACATAGAAATTTCTATAGAAGACAGGCACTGAAAAAGAAGGAAGCATGCCCCACCTTTGCTAACAAATAAATCTGGGTGCTTTCATAGCTGATTATTGCTAAAGAGATTAGATGAGGAGAATGGGTGAACCAAGGATTCAGAGATGTTTAGTAAATTTATCTAATGGTTTGGAATGTCATGTGCTTCCCCTTGAATGCTGTCTCTTTCCTGGGTGTTACCGCCTGTTCCAGAGTACTGTTTTGTAAGGCTCTACCTGCCCTTTTTTGTGATTTTGATATGCATATTATCATTGTCCTTGCCTATGGAATTTTCCAACTGTCTGTTAAAACTAGAAACCTTGTGGAGATCAGCCCTTACTCTTACTAACTCTTACTTTACTTCTTCTCTTCACTACTTCTAATTCTTCCCCTTACTCTTCTTTTTTTTTCTCCTTATTCTTCCCCTTACTCTTCTTATTCTTCCTCTGCTTCGCTCCTCCTTCACTTCATTTTTCCCTTTATATGAAAAATAAAGGAGATGAAGATGTAATATACTTGACTTAATTTTTTTTTTACCTTGAGATACTTGCCTGCCATAGACATTCAATTCTGAGCCCTGATGGGGTACTGAGGCTGGTACTCAAGGCCCTGATACCATTTCCCATGGCTCACACAGAGTCTGTACCTCTGTTGCTTCAACATTAAGTCTGCTGTTTATTTACTGGTCATTTTCCTTTTTAGTGATGTGGAGTAACGTTTGGTTGTCAGAGAAATAACAGTTTTCCATTTAAAATGTAAATATTTGCTTTCAATGTTTGGTCAGTTTTGTCATCTCTGGGTCCATTGTTCGAGGACTATGCCTCAGGTAAGAAGACTTTAAGGAAAACCAGAAGTGAATAAATTGTAACTGCTGCAGTCATAGTTTCTAGGGACACTAAATGTGGGCTCTCTGTGAGCACAGCAGCCAGCAGTATAATCACCATATGAGGCAAGGAGATCTAGTTCAGCATGACTCAGTAGCCAGTGTGGGCTCAGATATCTGGACTGCAGCCCCAGGAAGATTGTTTTGGACACATTTAAACACAGCACAATTGTAGACAAGAGTTCCTTGGTGACAATCCTATGTGCACAATAAATCTTAAGGCATCACTACACTGAACTGTAAATACCTGTCACTTCTTCCCTAAATATGGTTTTTATGTTTATGGCATGTGACATCTAAAGGGTGTGGGGAGGATTTGGTGTGGTCATGGTCTTACAGAGAGCATAGAGCTCCCTAGGCTACTAACCACCTCTGCTCCCCTTTGTGAAGTCCATGTGACATCTCCTATAAGGATGAGCTCCTTTGACTGAGAAGCAATGCTCAAGATGAGGGTCTCAGGAAGAAGAGTTTGTGGAAGCCAGGTGTGGCATGGCCTTACAGACAGCACAGAGGTCACATCCATTTCCAGACTTCTGGGCAGAAAACAGGTTATACTTCTGTGTGTAACTTTCTCGGTTCCTTTGGTGCTTATCTGTGAGAACAAGAATCTCTGTATCAGCTGGGTGGTGGTGGCACACACCTTTAATCGTGTTTAATCCCAGCACTTATAACACAGAGGCCGATGGATCTCTGTGAGTTCAAGGCTATCCTGGTCTACAAGAGCAAGTACCAGGACAGGCTCCAAAGCTACAGAGAAACCCCTGTCTCTAAAAAACAAACAAACAAACAAAAAATCTCTGTGTCCACAACAGATGCATGTGTTACTATAAGCAAATCAATAAAATCCAGTGAGGTTTTTCTTGTTCTGTTTTGTTTTTTCAGGTTTGTTGGGGCTTGAGAAAATTTCTTACATAGTCTGAGTTGTCCTTGTCTTCTGGCCTCTACCTCCCCAGTGGGGATTATCGGTGTGGTACATCTGTGTCCTATTGACTTCCTATTCTTTAATGGGCTCTATCACCACAACCCTATTACCACCTAGCATGTCACATAAGATGTCACTTTTTAGATAAATTTTATGATCTGTTCACTAGTTGGCGATCAGGAATGGAGAATAGGTCCAGTTCTTGAAATAGTTTCTGATAGCTTTTGCACACAATTATTTCATTCTGAAGGCAATGAACATATTCTATATGTTTTTCCTTAAGGTCATCTTTAGGGTCTAGGTAGTCATTAAGTGTTTGCCATATAAGTGTAAGCACATGAATTCCAACCTTCAGAACTGACATAAAAAATTTGGACCTGGTGACATGAGCTCATAAACTCAGTTCCAGGATGGTAGACACTGGCAGATCCTGGGGACTTGATAGTCATTTAGTTTAGCTAAATCTGTGAGCTCCAGGTTCAGTGAGAAAACCTATCTTAAAATAACAAAATATAGTAATTAAGGAAGGTAATGTCTCTACCCTTACCTACAGAGGACAATGAGGTCTTTCTTCTGAGGACATATTGAACAAGGTTTCAGGATGGGTCAACCTGTGCTAGGTACTTTGTGATTTCATTTTCTTTTTCTTTCTTTCCTTTACTCTTCCATGACTACAGAAAATAGGCAGGACCTGGCTCGGCCCTTTTAGTGGCCATTCAAAGCAAGGCCCTGCAATCCTAACTGTTGACTCTTGTCCTTTGGAATTTCAAGGAAGAAAAAAAAACAGAAAATGATCCTTTAATGTTGAACCAAGCCTGAGTCATTCTTCCGCTTCCTTGAAAGGGTATTTAGCACTAGTTAGAGATCCGGAGTTCTTAGTTTTTAAGAGAAATGCATTACTTATACTTTCTTTTCTCTTTTGCCACAAACTTTGCAGAAAAATAAAACTCAAAGAGCCCAAAACTTCCTTGGGTGAATGAAGTAACTGGTCTATTTCAAATATTGATTCAGCATCAAAGTAAAACCAACCAACAAAACCCTAAACCTCAAAACTCCAGGACTCTGGCTAAATGGGGGTGTTTGAGGGGAGCTGGGCAGCAATGGGGTAAGGTGAGATGATGATTACTTGAAATATTCAAGGATCTCCTTCCTGTCTTCTTTTCTGTCTCCCTCTTTCCTTCACTCCCTCCCTCTTCTTTTTTTCTTCTTTCTTTTTTTTTCTTAAAGAATTATATGCATGTGTGCATGGTAACAGATTCTCTGAGCCTGGTGTTATAGGCAGTTATGAACTAACCAGTATGGGTTCAGGCAACAGAACTCAGACAAATTCTCCTAACTGCTCAATCATCATCTCTCCAGTTCAGCAACTCCTAGTTCTGAAAAAGTAATTTGTATTCAGTAGTTGAAGAATTCCTAATAAACCATAAAAAAATTCACTACTATATTTTCATATATTAAATAAAGAGTAGGCAGCTTTCTTCCAAAACTGTAAGCAAGTTGGAAAGTATAGCCCAAGGAAGCAGAAGAGAGTTGTCTCCTGTAACCACATGACCTCTCACGTATGCTGTGGCATGGATGTGCTCCCCCACACCAGTGAGTAAACTAGTTTTAATGGTCAATTGGTAACTTTCCAATATTTCAAACAGGTGAATATGGATGGTGGATATAAATATTTATTGTACAGTAAAATATCTTTTCCATTTTCCAAGGAAAAAAAGTTGGCTTTTCCCAACATTGCTTTTCTATTGCTCCTGAGAGTCAGGGAAGATGATCTGCAGTTACTTTTTAAATCCTTACAGTGGTAATAAAGGCCCTTTAATGGAAAGCTCCTGGTCAATAATAGAACCTCTGATCTGCCTGGAGACCAGACAATTATGATATCACACAAAACTCTGTGTCTTCCCTCATGTCTAAAAAAACAAAAGCAAACATCACAGGAAAATTCAAAGTAAAGTACTGAGACTTTTTACATTTGCTGTCCTCCTCCTTATCCATTTCCCTAAAGTCGACAGTCTAGAGTGAAAAGCACGCATGACCAGTGTAGGAATAAATATTGATTGTTAGAAACACTTGCTTTTGACAGTGTGCCTTCTTTGGGACTGGAGAAATAGACAGGTACTTGTGTCCACTCTTACTTTATCACACAACATAGCCTTACTGCCTAACTACCCCTGAATTTCCTGGGATATGTCTCCAAAACCTAGGTCAGGAGTCTGGTTCTGCCTAGGCCTCTCCTGGGCTCCCAGACTCCCAAAACCTCTTTTTTTCTCAGAAAAGAGGAGGACAGGAGGTCCTTATCTCTGGCCTAGAGTTCACTCTGTTCTCATCCCAGTGCTGGGCTGTTATCACTGGGTAAGTCTACACTACTATCCCAGAAGAGGTCTATTATCTCTGATTCAGATTTGTGGTGTTAGAGGAAGAGGCCTCCAGCCCTGGGAGGTTTGAAAGTCCTTGGAGCTTAGTGTTAAGAGTTTCACTTCAAGTTGAGAAAGAAAACAGAAAATTAATCAATAAAGGAGAAGTCAGTCTGCAGATGGCTCCACCATGGCTGCCATGGACTCTTGCTCTATTCCAGCAGGATTTTGTGATCTGGAGGTAGAGAGAGGCAAGCTGAGGGCAGGGGGATCAGGGAGGAAAGAGAAGGGAGAGAAGTAGAAAGAGAGACAGATAGAGAGAGGGTGAGAGGGAAAAAGAGGCAGGAGAAAACAGAATAAAGAGATAATGGAAGGAGAGAAAGAGAAGAGAGGCAGAAGAGGCTATAGAGAGTGGGGCAGGGGAGGGATCAGGACTTGAAGCTGTTATGTGGGTTTATGGAGGACAGTGTATGCTACTGGCGAGATTAAAAGTCTTCCACGACTTTGATTTAAGCTGCCAGGCTTTTTCTTAGGTCAAGAGTGTGAGGAAGAAGCTGCTATCTTGGAAGTTGGCCTTCTTATTACCTAGTTATTGTTCCATTTCCCATCTGCCTACTAGAAATATGTCTAACTCCTACTCCCTCAGTATTACACCTAAAATTTATGCATAGGTTTGGGGAGGCAGCTCCCTGGTTAAAAGCACTTGTGGCTCTTGTAGTAAACCAGGATTCTGTTCCCAGCACCCACATGTGAGCTCATAACTACCAACAACTCCAAATTTGGGTGATCTAACACCCTCTTCTGGTTTCCTCAAGCAACATACATTCATGTGATGGTATTCCATATGCAAGTAAAAAAGTAAAACACTCATACACAAAATAAGAATAAATAAATTCAAATAAAGTTTCTTTAGAAGTTATGTACTTATAGATTTTTATAACAACTATTTACCTTTTTCAAATTTCACATTAGGCACCACAATCCCAATCATGTCTGCATCCATGCATACCTTCCCCTCACCACTGCGGTATCCCTTCCAATGAAAAGAAAAATTAAATTAAATAAATTAATGAAATGTATGCCCTGGCAATACTGAAGCATGCATGGACAAACCATATAAGACAATTCTGTTGAACTTGTCCATATTTGGTTTTATGGTACAAGTTGATGAAGACATCTGACCAGGTCACTTTTCCTGAAAAGAATCTCCCTGAAATGAATTAAAAACAAAGCAAATGGGAAAAAAGAAAATCCAAACACCTTGTTCCTCCTCCATCTTCACCACCTCTCCAATGCCTGTTCATTTGTTCTAACTGCATTAAGAGCTATGGTAAATCTGACATTATTTCCTTTTTTCAGTCAGCCATACCTTCAAATGTTCATTGCATGAGTCATTGATCTGATTTGATTCAAGGCCCCTGGCACAAGTGTTCTTCTTCCAACAAATTGGCACCAATGTGGTTGACTAAATCTATGTAAAACCTGAGAAAGTTTTTAAAAGGAGTTCTTGACACAAAATAACAGAGTTAAGTATGGTTTGGTATTGACATTTTCTTGGGTGGGCTCTATTTGCTAGAAGCAAGCAGAGGCATGGCTCCTTCAAGAAAGGTTTTTCTGATTCAATGGTAACAGAAAAAAGAGCTGTGCTATTTTAAAGCTGTGGCTTCCTGTGCTGTGCTACCAGAACAAGCCCTGAAAAGGTTTGGCTATGGAGCATTTAAATGGTGTTTGTGAGCTGAGTGCTACAACTGCTTAATAGCTCGACATAGACCCACTGAATATTTGGAGCAGGGACAGTGTGTACTGGCTCAGAGGCACTGAATAGACCTTTTTTGCAATGTCAGACTGGGCTAGGCAAGCAGGAAGTTCCATATTTGTTCTAGCAATGGCACAAGTTAACTTGTTAGGAAGTGTTTAGCATTTTAAGAAGTGCTGCTGGACAGTAAAGAATTGCAGATACACACTAAGACAGATTCAGACATAAAAGATGCTAACGGAATCAAACTGTTGGAAGAAGGTATGTACGCTTGGGAGAAAGAAGAAAAGGAATGTAGACAGGTATAAAAGAAGTAAATGGTTTATTAAAAAGAGTAAAGAAAAATAAGCCACGTAAACATGGAAAATTCACAGAGAGACTGGATTATGTATATTATTGTGTTTTCTTTGAATTTTTTGACTATGAAGGAGTTAGGTAACCAACACATATATTTTAAAGTTATTTTGACTTCAGAATTTGGATCTAAAAATATGTTACTTTGGAAAAGAGGTTCTTCTTTTGTTTCTACAAAGGATGAGAACATATGGATTCATTCCAGGCTAATGTGGTTTGATGGACCAAGTTCCCCCTAAAAGGCTACCATGAACACCCCCAAAAAATTCTGACTGAGATGAACCTAACACACAGGATACATCATGAATGACCTGATTAATAGCACCCCCAATCAGCAAGAATTAGTCTAGAGAACTGTGCCCAAATTCCCAAATATTGTTTTTAAATGTTTCTTTACATATAAGGGGGGATATGCTACAGAGATTTGCATTGATATGTATCTTGGTTTATTGATACAAATTTAAGGTCAATTTTGTTATATGTATATTTCTGTTCTTGATTAAGGTATTGTGTTTGTGCAGCTCATTTAAAAATATAATGTATAATTGAGAAATATAGGTTAATAGATAGTCATCTATAATAGTCAAGCTCAGTCATGTTAGTTAGGTTTTCTAGATATATAGAGATATATTTTTGATATAATCTTCAAACCTTTCAAAGGCCTTCAGAATATAGCATTTAAAATGTTTTAATAACTTAGGAATTTTTATGGCAATGAGACACATCTGCTCCTGGCAGTACCAATTACTACAAAAGGAAGATGGGCATCAAAGAGGCTTCTCATGGAGTTTGTAAGGTATTTGAACAAGAAACTGACCTTGCCTAGACTGCTTGATGAATTGGACATGCAGGACCCACAGAAATGACTGATGAACTTGCCTAAAGGTGAGATGATACTTCAGGGTTGCTTTTTCATGAAAGAGTCCACTAGACATTCTGCAGGACACAGAAGAAAGTGACTGGCAAACTGCTAGTATATGCAGAACTGTCCTTAGAATGTCATGCTTCTTGGAAAAGTCTGCTGGATACTATAGGCCTGTAGGCTGAAGATAGATGGTCCAATGATACAGCAAAACTTTTGGTGACTGTCCAGGCAGCAAGATGTGTCTGTTAATTCTAGAGTTTTGGAAGTTGCTTACAATGAACTTATTGTTTACTTAGGTAATAATAACTCCTTCTGGAGTTTTTGATGGACCTGGAGAATTTACAGTGATAGTTGTAATTTTCCTTAGTCATGATAAAAGATAAAATAGGTATAAATATTGTAACTATAGTTCTTGCTTGATAACTGTTTTATGTAATTTTACTATGTCAAAATTAAATCCTTCCATTTTGTTTAGACAAAAAAGGGGAAATGGTGAAAGAGGTCCATCTGTCTATGTGTTGCTTTTATATGAATTAAAAAAAAAACTGTCTTGGCCTGATAAGGTACAAACTGAATGCTTCAGGGCAGAGTCAGAGAGAAGTCATGGAGCTGCCAGAGACAGAAGCTGTGAAGATCAACACATATCCTTGCTGTGTTAGGGCCACAAATCTATACATGGTCCTACTCCATATACAGTGCATGACCTCTGGTGGTAGCACATACCACTCTGATCAGAATGATTCCAGAGGAAGCATGGCTCTTGAACATCAGTATGGTGTCAGTTGGATAACCAGAACCCAGGCATCCAGTGGTTATTTGTTGTAAATAGGCGGAGTAGACAGAAAGGAAGTTCTGAGAGGAGAAGTAGGAAGTGAGCAGAAGCCCCAAGCCACCATCGCAAATGGATGCAGGTTAGACCTTTCTGGTAAGTCACCACGTGGTGACTTACAGACTTTTATAATGGGTTAGTTTAATTATGAGAGCTAGCCGGGAAAAGGCTAATGATAATAAGCCAGGCAGAGTTTAAATGAATCCAGTTTGTCATGTGGTTATTTCGGGTGCAGCCAGCTGCTGAGCGGGCCAGCGGCTGGGGGCTTGGGAGCCTGGGTGCTGGGAACAAACAACACGCACCCCTCTCTCTGCCTATTTACAACAGTTATTGAAGCCATGGACTTCAGTAGAGATCCTAATTGCTATAGGGTCATGGACCCAGACATAGCCCTTGACATTAGTTCAGGCCTGAATGTCATTGTGTCCCCTGGTTGCATCTGAGCAAGCCAATCAGATCAGCATGGTTCTGGTGGCAGCATGGCCCTTGGACACCAAAATGGTCATAGGTTGTAGCCCAGACTCAAGGCACCCTTCTGTCCTTTGGTGAAAATATGGCCCAGAGGTCAACCTGGTCCAGGGTGGCAACCAGGCCATCCACATCAGCCTGTTCCCAACTGTCTTTGCTTCTGCAGATCTGCGTCTTTCCACAACACATGAACTATTCTGTTTTTCTTTCTCTCAATATTCTCCATCATCTATTCACTCATTATAGAGGCACCTTCCTTGTATTGACATTATAACTAAGGGATAAAGAAATAACTTAGCCATGAAAAGCTAGGGTCACAACCAATAAAACAAGAATCATGATGGAAGCTTCAAGCCATTTACAGTCTTCTATCATGAATTCGTGAAGATGAAGAAATGAATGAAGAACAAAACCAAGTGATTTCACTAGTTAAGGTATACATTTTCAGCAAAGATAAGGGTTTTATATCTTGGTTAGGTGTTGATCATGACAGAATCATAGTTTGGTGCTCAAATTAAGTTTCTTTACTATAAAGAAGATTTTAACAGGTTCCTAAAATAAGATGTAAAAACCAAAACACACAGTGTTAGCTCTACAGTTCCTGGTGCTTAATCACATAACATGTAGTAATGAGCTGAATGATTATTTCATGGTGCCATCCTTCCAGCATCTTCTGATAATTGCTATGATGTCTGCACATTTGAAATAAACCAATAAAATGCTTTATCTAACTAAAAAAAAAAGAAAGAAAAGAAAAAGAAAAAATAAGAAAGACACTAATCAAAGTTTGCCTTCAGTCTGGACAGAAAAGATGGTGTTGAGTTACTTTTAGCTAACTCCTGTGCTATAAAACCGCAGGAGATAAGCTCTCATATTCTTATTTTGTCCCTTAAACTTGTCCTGGTGACTGAGGAAATAACTATTTGTGAAACAAGACTTTCTTGTCAGACTTTCTTTTCAGATTGTCAGCTCCCAATAATGACATAGAGACTTATTATTAATTATGAGAAGTTTGCCTTTAGCTTAGGCTTATTCTAAACTAACTCCTATAACTTAACCCATTTCTATTAACCTTCATTCTGCCATGTGACTTTTTACCTCTTTTCCATTCTGTATGTCCAACTCCTTCTGTGTCTCACTGGCATTTCCTCCTTTCTTGCTTCCAGTGTTCCTCTCTCCCCGGAAATTCTGCCTATTCTCTCCTGCTTAGCTATTGGCTGTTCAGCTTTTTGTTAAATTAATCATGTGTCTTAGGCAGGTGAGGCAAAACATAGACATATTTTCATGTAGTATAAAAAAATATCTTGCATCATACCTGGACATCAGAATATCTGGGTGACACTCATATCCAACTATATTGACAGTTGAGTGCTCCCAAATACCTGAATTCAGAAGCCCTCTGACTGCATTTCTATTAACTCATATTTTTATAGTATACATAATATGTTAAATGTTATATTACTATGCTAATTATATACTATTGTCATATTTCATATAATTAATATATTAAATTTATAGTACTTTTAAACATTTATTTTAATGATTTATGAGCATTGATGAGATGATGTAGGATCTCCTGCTACTGTAGTTGTGGATAATGTGAGCTGTCAGGTAGGTGCTAGGATTTGAACCCAGTTCCTCTGGAATATCAGCCAATGTTTTAACCATTAAGCTATCTCTCCGGCCCCTAAGTTTATAATATTTTTTAACTTAACCTTGACTGGCCTGGAGCTCCCTCTGTAGACCAGGCTAGCCTTGGATTCATAAAGATCTACCCTAGTACTAGAATCAGAGTCACGCACTATCATACCCAAATATTTTATTCTAGTATTTAAAAACTTTTCTGAGATGCTTATAATTTTCCTTGGCATGTATTCCTAAATGATAAAAATAATTCGAAATTTGTTTTTCTTGAGTATGATGGCATTCATTTGCTACAATTCTAAAGCACCTGCATTCTAAATCCAAATTCTTCAAGCCTGCAACTGGAGCAATCTGATGTCCAGGTACACCCACATACATATAATTCAATATAATACAAATAAATCCTAGAAAAACTCTAACTTGCCTTCATAAACTGTCTAGCCCTGAAATTATTTTTGGCACCAAAGCTATGAACCTTGGTTTGGCCTGAGTTATAGATCCCTGGAAATCTGAGAAGTTCTCAACCTGTGGGTTGTGACCTCTTTTGAGGGAGTCGAATGACCATTTTACAGGGGTCATTATATCAGATATCTGGCATATCAATACTGACATTCTGATTAATATCAACAGCATACAGTAGCAATAAAATAATTTTATGGTTGGGGGTCACCACAGCATGATGAACTATATTAAAGGAGCACAGCATTTAGAAAGTTGGGAACTACTAATCTAGAGTCATTTCTTATACTGGTGAGGGTGGCAGTGGGATATGTCCTTACTGTCCCCACACCACTAATTTAACTTTTCCATATTGGAACCTGTTGTATGAGACAGCCAAATCATTCATAATTGGCTCCAGAATAAATACTCTCTTATTCCCAGGAAAGTGAGAAGTGTGTTCACTGACTGTGGACACTGTGGCCTCCTGCTCTCACCATTCTGACTTGGTCTTCTAGGGATTCAGTCTCTGGATGCTTAGCACACAGAATCCCCTGACCTGGCTCTGACGTCCTTTCTTAAGTGATGTCCTCAAAACTTAGAGTTGTAGCAACGTGGGTCTCGCTTCTCACATTGCAATTTGTTGGTGGTCAAAGCAGGAAAGGGCTGGCAATTGCAAAGGTGGAATGTGCTGATTGCACAGTGAGTGGTAATTGCAGAGGCGGAGTGCACACAGAACCTCCCATGAGGCAAATAAAGGACATTCCTTCCCTCTCCGCATTTTTATTTTCTATGAGAGATGAGTGCTGCAGAGCCTGAAGAGACTCTTGTGGGCATGCTCAGTACCAGAGACAGCCTGCAGGAAGTTGAGATGGGTATGTATTTAATGCATATTCGAACCAAACTACAAGAGCAGAGAGGTGCTGCCAGGGACGGGACACAGAGGGCAGAGGAGCTGAACCTCACATCTGTGAGCCTCTCTCAGTGTGTTTTTTCAGAACCAGAGAATGCAGACAGGAGTTTAGTTAGTTAGGAGGCTGTATATTAGTTATTCTATTGGAGCAGATGATACTTAAATAGTTCTCACTCAAGGGAAATGAACAGGGAATTGTTCTTTTTCTTAGCTTGCTAGTACACTCTTTCTCCAGGGATCTGGTAAATTACACTCTGATGAATCATACCAAAGCCCTGTGGAAATGCTTGTTCTCAGACAACACCAGCTTTGCCATGTGCAGTGACAGGAGGTGCCTGGGGAGCTGAAGCTTTTGCTTTTGCAGATCCACTGTGATGGAAAAGGATGTAAGGAGGAGGCAAGAGGCCTGGGGTCCAGGCTGACCCAACCCAGGTCCAAATCCTCTGCATTTTGAGCTACTGGTAAATTATGGGAAAAAATATAATGGGTTTTTTTTTTTACTTAGTCTTCAGGAAGGAAGCAAAACTGTGTTTCTTGAATTTTGAAAATGTTTGTGTTTCATTATACTTCTCTGTTTTGTCTTTCTTTTTCCTTCTTCCCTGTCCTTTCATCTTTTTTTTTTCATTTATGGAAAGAATATTGGATTTTGAGAAAACAAGACTAGTATTTACCAAAATACAAACTTCATAACAAATGTTATTGTTTAAACCAAGTAATCTCCTAACTGAAATTTCCTACTATTATAATTATTAAATATTAATACTGCTGCTGCTGCTTCTGCTTGCTGCTGATTGATTGATTCTTTGAGAAAGTCTCACACTATATTCCAAACTGGCCAATAGTTCCTGCTTCCTTTACACAGCAGTGTTGCCTTTTGAAACCAAATACTTACCCAATGGTAACACACCTGTTGTGAATGCAGAGCCCCTGGTCAAAGGGTGGATGTGTAACTGGAGGCATTCTGCAACTTGACTCTTCTGAAACCATAACTGGGTCTATGAGTCGAGTGGGTTTTTGTGTTGTCTTTTTTTATTTTGTTTTGTTTGTTTTATCAAGACAGGGTTTCTCTGTGTAGCCCTGGCTATCCTGGAACACACTCTGTAGACCAGGCTGGCCTCAACCTCAGAGATACCTCTGCCTCCCCAGTACTGAGATTAAAGGCTTGAGCCACCATCACCATTGCACATTTCCTACTTTTGAAAACATATACCTATAATTTCTCCTTCACAGTGAAATACAAATATATAACTCCACCCAGATTCCTTCGAGTCACATTGGAGATTTTTTCTAGACACGCCTTTCTTCTGTTCCCAAACAATGGCCACCCTTGACTTGACACTTACTTTATAGAAGCTGTTCCCATGGATTCTAGAGTCTGGTAGTCATCCACATGTGACATTTGTGTGTCAAGTACAAACAGTTGGCCTTAGATTTATGTTCCAGGCACCAATGATCCATAAACAGTTCTGGATTCAGAAATTTGAAAGCAACTCAAAGTATAACATCTGCTTCTATTTTTCAGAAGGTTAAGAAAAGCCAACAGCAAAACTGGTGGATTAGATTACCTCAAGCAGAAACAAGTTAGTGATGATTGGAGTGACAAAAAAAAACCCCACATCTCTGTGATCAGATTCTCAAGATAGGCTGTATGACAGACAGCTCATTTTGTGGTTCCCTGCTCTAGAGCTGTGGAGAATCTAAGCCTAATGAAAGACAAGGCAAGTACCATCGCAGGTGAGGAATGCCAGTAAGAAACAGAATATGTCATTCAGAGAGAACTGGGGTGTGGAAAGTTTATTTGAAGGTATTGGGAGGATATGGAGGGAGATAAAGAGAAGGAGACACAGAGAGAAAGAGAGAGAGAAGAGAAGGGAAAGAGGATCAAAAAGAAATGGAGGAGAGAAAGAGCAGCCTCTTCAGAAGGACAGCAGGTAGAGAAAGAAGAAACAGGCCAAACCCATGTTTTGTCTCAGTGGGCAGAGAGAGCCTGGGAGTGGGCAGTGCTTGGCTCTTAAAAGAACAGGGTACTGTCTGCGTTCATTCTGCCAGGCGACAGGGCAGGCCAGCATAATCATAATCCTAACACCTAATGAACACATGGATACAGTGTGAGAGGTGGTTAAGGGCAAGCATACGCTTCAAGTTTTGCTTCAGAATGCCCCACCCAAAGTGCTCTGTAATATTGATTTACATTTCAAAGTTGGAAGATAGTTGGCTTCCTGCAAGAGGTGAATTTTAAAAAATATTTTATATTTTTATATAAATATCCAGAGTTACTGTCAATATTCACATGTAGATTTTGTTATTAAGTGGGAACACGGTTTTCGCTTCTCTTGGAGGAATATGTGGGTAGCAGGGCCAGGGCATATAGTAAGTGTATTTTCATTTTAACAAACTGATGACTTGTTTCCAATTGTCTTTTCTCAAATCTGGTAATGCTCAACATATTTAATATATCATCTTTGTTAGCCAGTATTCCAGTATTTGGCCCATTTTTATTCTCTCTCTCTTAAATCAATTAATTCTCAGGATACAACTTCTTTTTGATCTATATCTTGCAAAAAAAATGTTTTTTGAATTCCTTTTGCTGGACTCAGAAAAGAGAGGTTTTTAATTAGGCCAAAATCCAAGTGTTCCGCTTTCTATAATGTATTTCGGTATTATAAATACTGAGACATTTTTATTCAAGTCTAGGTTACATTGATTTTCCTTTTTTCCTTAGATAGTTCTATATTTCTAGGTTTCAAGCTTGGATAGTATTTTATAGGAAGTAGAAGAAGTGAGCTTTTAGCATGTGGGTACAGATTGTCTCAGCAGATAGGCAGAAGGAAGGTACATGCAGGAAGATGCAAGAATAAAACAGTGCACTGTGTGAACAAAGATCAGTCTCCTTGGAGGATAACTGAAATTATCTGGAACGAGTGAGAAGAAAGCGCGAGACACGAACAAACCTGCTTAGGAGTTTATTAGAAGGGGATGCGTACAGGCCTGGGGAACGGTGTGCAGAGAGAGTGAGAGAGAGAGAGAAATGGTGCATCCAGCTTTTAAAAGCTGCCTAGCACAAGCACACAGGGGGTTGGCGTGACTATGTTATACACTAATGACACAGATGGGTGACTCACACATGCATGCAAGGGTTTTAGTTTAGTCACATGTGTAGGTAACCACGTATGCACACCCATGGACCACGCAGGGATCTTTATTCCCAAGGGCCCGTCCGCCCGTGCCTGCCTTTAGAACCTGGAAGTGCAGCCTTATTTGTGGTTGAATATTTACAAACTTGTAGCAACGTCATCTCCCTAAGTATGTCAAACCCAGTTTAATATGCCTGACCCACATGATTAGCTTATTTCTTAAACTGTTTTATTATTTTTGTCTGTTCTTTAGGTTTATGTGTCTCCACTTTTGACAAAACCATACTTATATTTCTGTTTCTATCATTCTGTGATTAGGTGGTGTCATTTCTGCAAATGTGGACTCATTTCTTTCCTAAATGGCTCAGAGAGTCTAATTCTTTTGAATTTTTATGCAGTTTGAAAGTTATCTTGTGCTGTAGAGATGGCAAATGGTATAGCGATATTTTACTTATATGTTATAAAGTTTGCCTGAAGACTAGAATGTAAAACTAAGCTACTAGAGGCCAGGCAGTGGTGTCACACAACTTTAATTCCAGAATTTGGGAGGTAGATGTAGATGGATCTCTGTTAGTTCGAGGCCACTGTAGGCTATACAAGATCAATGCAGAAACAGATTCAGATAGTGGTCACTCACACCTTTAATCCCAGCACTAGAGAGGGATATAATACTGGTTAGGCAGGAAATCATTATTTTTTTCAGTCTGAGGATTTCTTAGAGGTAAAAGTTCTTTAGTAGCTTGGCTGCCTTGCTTTTCTGATCTTCAAGTTGAAACCCAGTATCTCTCTCTGGGTTTTTATTAATCATGCCACAATATGGTTAAAAGCACTAGCTACCTCCAACCCCCTACAGTGTTTCTGTAAGTCCTACCAAGTCTTTGTGTGTGTGTGTGTGCGTGTGTGTGTGTGTGTGTGTGTGTGTGTGTGAAACAGGGATTCTCTATGTAACAGATCTGGCTGTCCTGAAACTTGCTCTTATAGACCAGGCTGGCCTTGAACTCACAGAGTTCTCCTTCACTCTGCCTCCAGAGTGCTGGGATTAAAGGCATGAACCACTACAGCCTTTCACTATCTCCAGAGGTGGTTTTTTATTGCTATTTATTTTTCATCCTGATCTTCACTCTTTTTGTTTCTTGATACTTTAATGTAGCTTCGTTCAATAACTGGAAGACTCTATGGCAACACTTCTGCTTCCTTTTCTTTTACTTTTCTGTGAGCCACAGACATCATTACAGACCAGAACTTTCTGTGAAGGGTATTTGCAGAGGACAAATACAAACCAAAGCTACAGATGATTCTGAGTAAATATATCTTTTCCCCTGAAAGATTCTTGAGATTGATTTTCTCATATTTATATTTTTTCAGGTAAAAAATTCCAAGGACAATGTCTCAGAATCATCTCCCTTGTGTCTCCTGCTAGGCGTAACTGCTGCTATGCAGTGATCATTGTCCTCACTGTGGCTGTAACTGCACTTTCTGTTGTTTTGTCATTGTCAAGTGAGTGACATTCTGCAGATTCTGCAGCGTTCTTTCCACATCCACACTGTCAGTTACACTTAATGAGCTCTATGAGTCAGGCATTGTGGGAAAGACTGTAGGAAAAAAACACTGGAAATTCCTATTCTGTGGGAACTTGGGGTGTAACCAGAAGATACACAGAAGGAATAGCACAGGCTGTGATGTGTACAGGAGGTCAGGCTCAGCATCCTTGGGAAGATGACATTTAGTAACCTCTAGAGAGATACAGGAGACATAGTTCCTTGGGGAACTATTCAAGATAGAGCACAAGAAGAACAATACCCAAAGGAGGAACTTAAAAGAAGTGTTAATACAGAGTAGAGTAACATGGCTAGGAAGATACAGCACCTCCCCCTTCCCACTACTCATGACATTAGTTAAAATGTTCAACTATATTTTTAAAGTATTCAGTGAAAGGTTTTTAATGTGATCAATTCATAGGATTTTAAAACTAAATTGTTCTAATAGTGTAATAAAAGTCTTGTATTGTTGTCCTCTGTGCAGGGGACCTATTTTCCTCTCAGTCTGCTGGAAACCAGGTTGAAAGGGAAAAGATGAAAAAGGTGTCATAGAAAGTTTTGTATACAGCCCATGAGCACAGACAAACAGAGGCATGTGGAATACAGACTTAGGTGAATCAGTTCAAATTTATTCCAGAGTGTAAGGAATATATAGGAATGGGGAACCTGGGAGCTAACCCTAATTTTATTAAGTGGCATGCTCTTATCACAAGACTTGACATGTAGCAGTAGGGTCCTTTAGCAGAGCTCCTAGCACTAATATTTTTAGCAGGTATCTGTATCAAGGGTCAAGCATCTGTATTTAAAAACAGGCATCTGGTTTAGAGACAGCTTTCAGATGAGGTCATTGCTCCAATCCCAGAGACACCCTGCAAATAAGGCTATCTAGAGAGCAGGAAGCTTTGCTGGGGAAGGAGGGAGTTCTATATTGTCAAACATAGAGAGAGACAGCTCCTAGGCTCTAACAGACTGTAACCTCTAACCAGACAGGAATGTTTTCCAATCTTTGAGCAATCTTTTAGTGCAACAGGTCCACACTGTATATACTAACTTCCCAGTAGTTCTCACTGTTATTTCAGATATCAGGCTGACTGTCAAAGTAGGTGTCCATACAGAGTGCTTGTTGCTCTAGCAACACATACTGTAGTGAACAATCATAAAGCACAGCAAATGATGATATTATACAAATTCACTTGCTAGGTACCCTAATGTCAGTGAAAAACTGAGAGAGAATGGGGCACAGGCTTGAGTTAGGACACCTTTAGATAAAGGACCATCTTGCTAAGAAAAGAATTTGACATATAAGTTCAAAACCTACAGTCAAATTCATACTTCATAACTGAGCTCAGTAGGGTATGCCAATTCTTTTTATGATTCATTTTATTGTCCAAATTTTAGTAAAAGGCAAAGAACAAGTGTCAATCAAAAATACCTACGGTCCTTGCCCAAGAAGCTGGATTGGATTTGGGAGTAAATGTTTTTATTTTTCTGAAGACACAAGCACTTGGACATTCAGTCAGAATTTCTGCATGGAACTAGAGGCCCAGCTAGCTCAATTTGAAAACGTGGAGGAGCTGGTAAGAAAAGATCAAGAATTGGTTTATTGGTTTGTTCTGCTGAATATGCATTGATTGGAATACGTTGGTTAAATATGAAGCATGAGGAAGGATCCCACCCCTTTCAGATGGAGATATGGGGATTGCATGAGCGTGTACCACTTGCTGATGATAGCACTTCTTATTGGAGCCCTTGGACATTCAAGAAACATTTTCTCATGTAGTTCTCATAGTCAATCTGGAAGGTCAGATATACCACTTTACTGAGATACCAGCTGGTGATGAGCACTTTCTCAAAGCTAGCAAATGCTGTATCCTAAGGTGACAACTGTTAATAACTGCAAGAGAAGACTTAACCAGGAACTAACACAGCCATGAGGAATATGTCACTAAACTCAGTACTTTAATTCAAAGGAGGTTCTTAAGAATTATGGCTGTCAAATGGATCCACTGAGAACTGAGGGCTATTATGGCTCCAAAGTCTGTGTCCCTCAGGTACACCCTCTTATCATCTAAAGAGGATGCTGTGGGGTGGGGACACTCAAGGGTCTTATGAAACAAAGAGACACATGTATTCGTTTTGTGTGTTTTATGACAGAATTTCCTGAAGAGATACAAAGGGACCTTTGACTACTGGATCGGCCTGCACAGAGAGTCACCAGAGCACCCTTGGAAGTGGTTGGACAACATGGAATATAACAGCTCGTATGTTTTCAAACCATTTTCCTTCTACTGTGATCATTTGGTGTGAAGTGTGTGAGTTGTGTCTATTAGAGAGGAATGGCTGTGTCATGTGAAATCCACTGTACTGCCTTGAAGGTATATTGGCCATCATTTTCAAAACCTTTACTTAGTGTGATTTTCCTCAACATCTTTAGCATGATGATGGCATCTGGGGTAGCTATAGTCTGTTTCTTCATGTTAAATATTTTTGTTGTTGATAAATGCCCTGTGTGGAATGTAGACAGAACCTCACGGCAATAAGGGCCATGAAACCTCAGGAAGCCTCTGCAGAAAGGAAAGCCTGAGACCCATCAGGCCATGTGTGCACAGTTGTACCTACTCACTGAAGCAGAGGTTCCAAGGGCATTGGAAAC
This sequence comes from Dicrostonyx torquatus, assembly GCA_028555095.1. NCBI lineage: Eukaryota > Metazoa > Chordata > Mammalia > Rodentia > Cricetidae > Dicrostonyx > Dicrostonyx torquatus. The sequence goes on from JAQHUG010000644.1 coordinate 202,328, forward strand.
TTCTGTAAAGTTTTGTAAGAAGAGAGCACCAAGACTCTTCTTATGTGAGCATAGTTGTTTGATTGGAGCCATTATACTGGAATGGGATATCACAGACCCAGTCTTGTCCATCATTAAAGCCCTTTCAGAGATTAACTAAGAAGTGGGTTTCAACTGGGAAGTCGTGAAACATGCCTTTAATCCCAAAACTCAGGAGGCAGCAGCAGGCTGTGAGTTCAAGGACTGCCTGGTCTAAAAGAGCTAGTTCCAAGCCAGACCTCAAAGCTACAGAAAAACCCTGTCTCGAACACCCCCCTCGAAGAAGTGAATTTCTGCATATGTGAAATGCTTCAAAACAGAACTGAAAATCAGCCTCAGTGATGCCACACATGGCTGTGTTTCATTTGAACAGGGCAGCAAGAACCAGTCAAATACTTTGGAAACATATTGAAAATTTGGTTCAGCATAGATGAATGGCAAAGTTTTTGTGTTCAAATCAAACCCTATGAATGTAAAAGACAATAGAAACATAAGTATTTCAGATGATTCTCATGGACTCTGTCTTCCCTTGATTCATATTACAGATAAGCAGTGCAGACAAGCAAGATTACACTGAGGACAGAATGCAGTTCTGGGCTCTTCAGATTTACTGGTTTTGGTTTATTTTCAGGGTTCCCATCCGAGGAGTGGAAGACTATGCCTACCTGAACAACAACGGGATCAGCAGTGCCAGAATCTATGCAGACAGGAGATGGATCTGTAGCAAACCCAACAGCTATATTCTGCAATGCCAAATTCCTTTTGCTTCTTACTAGCCTTTGTCAAGAGATGCTTTGTACCCTAATATCAACAGATGCTACTCTTTTCCCATCTTCCAACATTGTTACCAAAAGAAACTGAGTATTTGCTGGCATCACAACTGAAAATCATCTTGGAGAACAGCAAATACAAGGGTTTAGAACAACACCGATGTATTGGACTCGTGCCATAAGCCTCAGTACAATAAGTGTTAGTGAACCCCACTTTTGTGATATAAGGATTTTTGTGCAGACTGTCACACTTATGAGAATATGGGACCACCAAAATGAGTTCTCCCAACTTGCACTTTAATAATGAAAAGCAGCAGGTAGTGGTGGCAGTGGTGACATGATCCTTTAATCCCAGGGGCTTGGAAAGTTTTTTGTTTGTTTGTTTGTTTTCAAGACAGGATCTCTCTGTGTAGCTTGGCTACCCTGGAACTCACTTATGAACAATTTAGCTAACAAAACTCAATCAACTGAGGTACTTTTAAACATGGTACAGAGTAATAGTAATTTATTTAAAGGAAGATTCAGTACTTTGGAGAAGGATATAGCCAATTTGGCACATAAAACCCAATCAATGACAGTGGGTACTGAAACATTTGAAAGAATTTGTACTGTTGAATGTATTAATTGGACTCTATCAAAGAGATATGACTGACTGAAAGAATGTCTCTCCAGGAAGGTCCTGGATTGAAGGGAGTGGAAAGGAAGATTCTGATGCCTACAGCTGGGATTAGATGTTTGACACATTGTTCAAGAAGCAGTGATAGACATTAGTAAAGAAAAACTCTCAGTGGTCGGTTGTAAATAGATTTTAATGAAATGAGACAAAGCCTGCCTGTCAGGGTGAAAGAGCTGGTACAGGTAGGAGAGAATTTTCCAGTGTCTGGGGATGATCATAAGGATGTGAGTTGAAAAGTAACGATGTCCTGTGGTGTGTGACATGAATCCAGGACTCTGAGAGTCACATGGCTCTAGCCACCATTTTGGTCCAGTTATTATTTCCCTTGGAGATGGTAAAATTGTCTGCTTGGTGCAGTAGACAGTGGACTATGACTATGTGAACATAGAGAACATATTCCTATGACTATGGGATGATGAGAGGCCATAAGCAGTGTTATAATTTGATCTGAGTTATGGACCTTCCTTGTAGTAAGTAGTCCATGCTCACTTGCTGTCAAGGACCATGAAAGATATAAGAAACTAGTGTTCAATAGTCCAACCTCCCAGATGAGTGATTCTCTGGTAAGGAGCCCCAACTGAGAAGACGGAGTTGTTGGTTGTGGAAATCAGTTGCTCCTGTCTAGAGTTTCTCTTATGAGTTACTTCATTTCTTCCCAAAAGCTTCATTTCTTCCCTAAGAAGAGCTTTGGGTGTTTTTACTGTCTGTGTATTTATCTCATGAAAACACTCCTTCTATTAGGCACATATTTCTATGGCTAATCAGGAAGATGACTGTTAATTTGCACGTATAATTCTGATATATAGAATATATACTGGGTGCCTTTACTTCTCCCACATGTGCCAGAAAGAGGTCAACCTCATTTTACCCTTACTCTATTGTTTACCTTCACCTCGGTTTTATTGACGCAAGACCTTAGTATAGGAAATTAACTGTTTGTGCTTTTACCCTTAGAGATACAGGAAAAAGCTATGGATCATGTAACCTGTCCTGGAGAAAGTAATTTCTTTGCACTTGGACATCAGTGGGAACAAATCCCCACAGCTTAGTCCCAGACTGGATGCCTAAGCCTCTGGATTTTACAATACATAGCCATAAATTTTTCCTTTTATCTAGGCACTTTAGATATCATCTCTAGAGCTGAGATGTCCTCTTTAATCAGCTAATGTTTGACAAAATTGCTAATTTAGCTGAAATGCCACCTGTTTTTCTTCAGCACTTTACCCTGGTTGCCATGGTTACCACAATACTGTGTTCTAAGTCACTGCAGAAGTAGAAGAAAGTGCACAGTGTTGCCACATTTCTTTCCAATTTTCTACAATTATTTGATTACAAAATTATATTTTAACTAGCCACACAAATGTAATTTAACATATAAACTTCCCTTCTCCCCTTTTAGGAATCATAACCTCTACCTTCATTCATTGGCCCTTTTTGCCTCTAAAGATGTGCCCAGGTGTGAAAGGATGCTTAAAAGAAATCCCACACTAGCTTAGAATTGAGGAATAGATGGTTATTTCTTTAGGGGTAAACTCAAAATCCTCTGCTTGAACGGAGAACAGAAACATAATCCAGCAACCAGAAAGAGGACAGGCACATGCTCTACATTGTCTTATAATAGTATAAGAGGCCATGCCTCAGTGCGTGGGTAAACACTGGATATAAGATTTCTTACAGCACCTCCCCCTTTTGTTTAAATAAGAGAGTTCTAAGCCTAATACAAAATTATATACAATAAGAACAAGTATATTCAATAATTATTCTACACTAACTAGTTTAAGTCTTGTATTGAAAAACCCCCGCTCTAGGCATTCTCCACAGCTTAGCCATAGAAATGCCATTTTACAAGGCTTGCACTTATCCATAAGAGCTCAGATAAGAGACAGCCCTAAATGAGGAGTTAGCTCAGGGCCATTGCCAGGCAGGATATCTGTGGTCAGATATCTGGCCTGGGAAAGTACCGGCTGTTCTCCCAGACAAGAGCCAAGTAAGCTCCCTCCAGATGAGAGCTGAGCAAGCCCTTTGTCTAACTCCAGCTGTACCCCCCAGATAAGGGCTGAGAAAGCTCTCTATCTAATTTCTCAGTATTCGAGAACATAACCTCATCCTCATGATGGCCTTGTTTAAATTAACCAATGAAATCCCTGTAACCATGCATCTCGCTTCTGTGCCCCCACGCTTCTGCTCTTCTGCCCCCATAAAAACCCCTAGAGCCCCGAGCGCTCCAAGTCCTTTGAAAGACTTGGTCACCCCAGGTATCCGTGCATCTGAGATAGATTCCCTTAGGGGGGGATCTTTCAGTATAAATAAACAACTTGGCCAAGTCACTAGGGGGAAGTAACTACAACTATCTAGCTTTAACCCCAACAAAGATCTGAGAAGGGAAATAATATTACTTGAGTTAGCAGGAAGTGCAATCAAGAAACTTCCACAATGTGCAACAAATGACAGAGACAACTGACTACTTGGGCAATCACTCGAATTCTCATTTGCAACATTGAAGCAACCAACTTTGGTTAAGGCCTAGAAAAACTGACAGACCATTTTCAGAGGCAGGAAATTTTTCAAAACTATCTTACATTGTCTTGGCAAGATTTGACAGTCCTGCTTATTCATTTCTGGATACTATGTATTTTGTCACTATTTGCAGCTTGGGCATTTCTTTGACCAAAGGCCAGTTTTGCCAAGAAGAAAACAAACTCCATGTGGAGTGTCTTCGGTGCTCAACATTCTCTCTGGAATAGATTGGTGCTGCCAGGAGCAACTGTGTCTCACTACAACAGAACCCTAAGTTTTTAAATGCCATATTCTACAGCTCTTTGAAGTGATTGAAGATTACTTATCTTTGTAGAATACAATCTCTATGTATCTAAAGAACCTGATTAGTCTAACTTTAAACATGACAAACATAGATGACTACTGATCTATTTTTCTTAATACCTATTAACTTAAAGACTAAGACTTAATATTGGAATATTATACAATAGACAACTGTGCAACAAGTGAGGACAATGATCTCAAAATGTAAACAATGTATAAGTATCTTGATCAGACATAGAAATATACATTACAATATGATAAATATATATCAATATATAAAAGATGTTGTAAGCAGAGGTAGATGCATATATGTATACGATATCCAATGTAATTTAACTTTGTATCAATATACAAGAATCTATACCAATATAATTGCCTATAACTCATAAGTATTCACTATATTAATCACTATTATTATTATTGTGAGTAAGCTCATACTAATCTATTATCCCATCCAATCCTCCCCATTTTTTCATGAGTCATGCTTCCCTAAGCCAGTAAGTGAGATATAGGTGCCCTATTTTTGAGCCTTTATCTGTTTTCCTGGCCCTGAGAAATGTGTGCCCAGTATCCTTGCTATTTCCAGAGAATTGTTAGTTGTGTCTGCATGAGAATATAAGATGGACAGTTTTACAGCAGGACAGAAAAATAAATGGCACTTACTGAGCTGATTGTTTCTTACCTTTATTGTAGCATCTCCTTTGTACTCTAAAAACCTAGAACACTAAAACTTTGAATTCTAAAAACTGTAAAGAGTGCTTTACATCTTTGTAACTGCCTTACAGTTTGGAAACCCAGAGCTCCTTCAGCTTCTTATTTAAATAACAGAACATTTTCTGCTGATAGGCTGACAGCATTAGGCTGTGATAGACAATTCAGGCTGCTTTGAAAACTCAAATGATGGTTTACCAATATTTTATAAGCTACTCTTACATCATTTCCTCCTATTGATACACTAAATATCTACCTTTTTCTCTAAATGGATGAGGCTACCCTGCTCCTTGTTTGATACTGAAAATATATGGCCACACACAGTAACTTCAGGTTAGCCCATCTGAGACAAACTCCAGGCATGAAATGGTGAACTTCTCAGGAGCAGGACTAAGCCAGAGACCCGGGCTGAGGAATAAGCCAGAGACCTGGGCTGGAGGAGGCCTGAGACAATAAGTGCCACAAGAGAAGGAGCAGATCCAGGCCAGAGACATTTGTGGAGGCAGGACTGTGGTGTGGCTTTTATGGAACTGGATGCTTCTGTGCCCACTTGAAGTCGGGACTAAAGCAGCTGAGACCATAGCTCACTCTTCCTGCCTGGATAGGCAGCAGGATCAGATCAGCTAGAAACTGGCGGTTTTAAAATACCAGTTTACAGTCTGTGCTGCAAGTGCGACCTCTGGCTCTGGCAGGAGAAAGAGCATTTCAATGGGGTTTTCTGACTAAAATGCTATGATTTGCTTGCTTGATGAAAATTTGGACTTTCTGTGTGCCTGGAACTGCACGGCTCAGAGGCCCAACTGACTCCAAGGCAGAAGCAGCCCCGCCATGCTAGTGGCGCAATGTGCACGGCTAGGAGGTACAAGCGGCTCTGCCATGTTGGACTTGGCAGAGCAAGCAGGCAGTACTTGTATTTGATCTGTGACTGTTGCAGCTTAGAATCTTAAGAGCTTAGCATTTTAAAAGCAAAAAGCAAAAGTACTCCTTGATAGTGAAGAATTACAGATTCACAATAGGCAGATTCAGACATAAAAGACCTATAAATAGGTCACAGTATTGTATTTATGTATGTAGAGTGAGAGTAATCAAATAAACAATAGTTTAAAAAAGAAGGTAAAGTCTTTAAAGAGACACACTACAGATAGTTATAGATTAAATAAATAAATAAATAAGCCATGTAAACATGGAAAATTCACTAATGTCTGGATTATGTATTTTATTGTGTTTTCTTTAAATTTTTTTGCTGTGAAGGAGCTAAATACAGAAGACATCTCATTATATGGGCTTCCAAGCTAAAGCACCATATATGTTTTGAAGGTATTATGACTTCCAAATGTGGGTCTAAAGATATGATGCTTCGGAGAGGTTCTTTTTTTGTTTTCATAGAGGATGAAAACCTGTGGATTTATCCTATACCAATCTTATATGATAGACCACACCCTCATGAAAGGTCACTGTGAACACCTTTAAAAAATTACTTAACTCAACTGCCAACTGAGATGCACCTGCAACAAAGGTTATACCATGAAAGACCTAATTAACAATGCCCCCATACAGCAGGAAGAAGTTTGGAGAGAAATAGCTACATCCATATTCCCAAATATTATTTATAAATGCTTTTTTTACATTTAAAGGGAGAGATGATATGGATATTAATAATTTCATTGTTATAAATTTTGCTTTGTGATATCAGTTTAAGGACAATTTTGTTATATATATATATGATCTTGATTAAGGTATTTTGACTATGTAGTTTATTCAAAAATGTAATGTATAATTAGGAAATATAGGCTGTTAATGGATAATCATCAATAATAGTCAAATTTTTAATCATGTTAGTTAGATTTTCTAGATATGCATAGATATATTTCAGTTAGATAGACATTCTTCATATCTTTCAAAGATGACAGAATATGGCATTTAATGTTTTAATAACTTAGGGCTTTTCATGACAATGAGTCACGTCTGCTCCTGGCAGCACCAAGCTAC
>JAQHUG010000644.1:258995-271794 GCA_028555095.1 Dicrostonyx torquatus
GAAGCAGCTCATTAAGAGCCAGAAAAAAATGGGTATGAGGTTTAAGCGCCCATTTTATTCCTTTTGTGTAATGGAACCTGCACTAAACAGTCCCAATCTTTGGTTTCCCTTTTAACCGTCCGCTCTTGACGTGGCTCTACTGTCACTTTTACCCATCCACTCTAGTCGCGGCTCTACTCTCTTGCTTCTCCTTTACCTACAGGTAGATGCAAAAGCCCACTTTTGTCGTGGGATCCCCAGTCTTTCCCGAGGACTTACCATTAGACCCCCTGACACTCCTTTCTGGTCTTCCAGACATCATGTGCATTTACATGTTGCATGTGCTTAGATGGACACATGCACACACAAGTGTACACACAGGCACACACACACTAAAAGGAAATGAAAGTCAGTCAATAAAATATATATCATTTTTTGAAAATATTTTCCTAGCGAATACACCTTAGTCTTGATGAAGAAAAAGGTGAAAATGTGTTTTGGAGATGGTGATAACCAAAGTAGAAATTTTGGGATGCTTTAAAAGTTATTGAATTCTGAATTGTAGTTCTAGTCTCACTTAAAGTCAAAACCAGGTCTATTGCATTATGCGACCATAATGCAGAGCTATGATTTTGAAACCACAGGACCTCAAGAAGAAATCTTTTCTCTGTGAAAATTCTAAAACAGTTGTCAATAGTATTCTCTTTCTTTAGTACTAGACTTAAGCCACAACAAATTTTTCAAATGTGTTTTACTTTTGTCTTGTTTTCTTTGTTTCTTTGTTTGTTTTCTAGATAAGCTTTCTCTGTGTAGCCCTGGCTATCCTGGAGCTCACTGAGTCAACCAGGCTGGCCCAAACTCAGAGATGCTCCTGCTCTGCCTCCCAAGAGCTGAGATTAAAGGAATGTGCCACCAATGTCTATCTATTTACTCCTTTTATTCTGAGTGGATTGGAAATAAAAATAATAAAAAACTTACACAATCATATATCTTAAGATAAATTTTATTTCTGAATTTTCTTAGTTTTACTAAAATATCTGATAGTTATTTTTGGCACACTTCCACCCTTTCAAAAAATTAAATTAATGCATTTTAACACAGTAGGTGCCTAAAAACTTAAATAACATGATTACAGTAATAGATGAAGACTACAAACAAAAGGAAATGACTCCAACTTGATAAAGAACATGCATGAAACACCAGTAGCAAAACCATACTCCATGGTTAGAAATACAAAACTTTCTCATTATGATTAGGAACTGGAAAGAGATTTCACAAATTTCATGACTGGAAAATGTAGCAGGATGATGTATTAGTTACCCATCTCATTGCTATGACAAAACAACTCAGGAAGGAAAGATTTATTCAGGTTTTAGATTACCATGGCAGAGCAGAGTGTACTCCCTTACGCCATAAGTCTGTCAGTTACACTGGTCCCTTGCAGTAACTGAGACACAACAGCCTATGTATTAGGCATAGGCTGCCAAAGACATAATGGCCACATGAATCTTTTACTATGCTTATATTTGCATGTAAAACACATATTTTATAAAATATTAACAATAGCATAGTAAATATATAAGGCAATGATGTGTGTATGAGAATCATGAAGTGTGTGTACTGTATATAATGTGTGTGTGTGTGTGTGTGTGTTATGCTTGCATCAGCAGTGCAGAACTGAAACATTTGGACTGAGGACTTGTTTGAATCAGTTAACCTTTCTGTCTCAAAAGTTCTCAGAAAACTTTAAAGAAATTCCAGTTCAATTCTTGTTTGATGCCATAATCCACACTTAAAGAGGACTAGGTCTCCTAACTACTGCTGAAGGTGGGATTCATGCCCTCCTCCAGGAACAGTGCTCCTTCTGTGTGAACAAATCCAAACTGGCTTGAGACTTAAAGACCACAGAAAAAGTTCAATGACAGGCCTCCTTTTAAGGAAGTGTTTTGGGTTCCCTCCTACTCAGGCACCTCCCTTCATCCCTCCTTTTCTCCTACTTATTCTCATAGTCATGCTTTCATCCTGTCTTTAAACTTTTAAATAAATTTCCTCCTGGATCAAGTAACTACCATCAATAGGTCCACCTTAATACAATGACAACCCTGACTAGTGTCCCACTGTGTCCTCTAGTCTTTGGTTTCATTTTATGAACTGCAGCCCCCATCTAATTAGTTGTTTACAAATATTTCTCTAGCAGCACATGACAACAGTCATATGACCCACACAGCTAATCAAGTTAAAACTCTCCTCCTTCTCCATGAAGTCAATCTAACATTCATATGTATAACAAGAAATCTCAGATGACTTAAAAAAACTCATGATATAGCATAAAGATAAGAAAACTTTCAAGATGGCCAAGCTACATAACAGTCAAATACATGTAGAGGGCCTAGGTCACTCCCATGTAGGCTCCCTGGATTTTGGTTCAGATTTTGAGCCCCTATGAGCCCAAGTTAGTTGATTCTGTAGATTTTCTGGTAATGTCCCTCACTCCTCTGGTGCCTATAATACTTTGTCCCTCTCTTCAGCAGGATTTCCTGTGCTTAGCCTAATGTTTGACTCTAGATCTACATCTGCTTCCATCAGTAGCTGGATAAAGCCTTTCTGATGACAATTGGGATAAGTATCAACCTATGAGTACCTTGGCCTTCTTGAAGTTCTCCTAACAGTGGGAGCAAGGGCTGTTTCTAACTATTTGGCTTGCTTTTGTTCTTAGCTAGTCTTTATATTAGATCACCTTGTCCAACATTAATACAAGGGCAGTGCTTAGTCTTAACTGCTACTTGATATGCCAGGTATTATTGATATTCATGGAAGGCCTGCCCTTTTCTGAATAGAAAACAGGGGACTGGATTTGGAGGGAGGCCAGAGGGGAGCGAATGGGAAGAGAGAAGAGTGGGGAAACTGTGGTTGGGATATTAAATATATTAATTTCTTAAAGAAAGAAAGAGAGAGAGAGACAGAGCAAGGGAGGGAGGGAGGGAGGGAGGGAAAAAGGGAGGAAGGAAGGAAGGAAGGAAGAAAGGAAGCAATGAAGAAAGAAAGAAAGAAAGAAAGAAAGAAAGAAAGAAAGAAAGAAAGAAAGAAAGAAAGAAAGAAAGAGCTGTCTGACAAGAAAACTGAAATTACCTGGGTGCTTGGGTATCATACATACAGGCCTGGGAATTAGTGTGCAGAGAGAGTGAGGAAGATGGCACATCCAGCTTTCTAGCACATGTGCACAGGGAGTTGGCGTGACTATGTTATAAGCTGATGGATGACTCAGATGATCAGCTCATGCATACATGCGAGGGTTTAGCTGAGTCATACATGGATGTAACCATCCATGCACACATGTGGGTCATGGGGAGGCTTTAACATTCAGGCAATTGCCTGAGGGCCTATCTGCACAGCTTTAGAACACAGAAGTGCTGCCTTATTTGTGGCTGAGTAATTACTTTCCACCCTTTTGTTTATTATAAAAATTTGGGGGCTTGGAGGTCTTAATGGGTGGGAATGGGGTATCGTAAGAACTCTCATAACTGCTTCATGCTGGTTTTGTAGGCGTCATTGCTGATTTTGTGGGTGTCGGTGGCTGAGATGCTTGACCATATCCTGGGGTGACTGATTACTATTGTTTTTCTGGGCACTGAGGAACTGGCTGGCTGGAAGCCTGGACCTCACAAGATAAGAAAATTATGTCTAGAAAAAAATTTTAGATCCCAGTGATTAAGAGAGGAGAGTCCCAAGATGGAAGATAAAGGGGATTTTTGGGGGGTAGGTGCGTTGACGATGGAATTTCCCAAGGGTTCCCGAGACCAGGAATGATAAGGGAAGAATTGAATGATACTTATTCTGGGCAAGTCTAGTCCATTTAGGTAGGTCCAATTGACTCCCTGGAGCTTATGAAAAATGTTTGAAAAGAAATAAATTTTAGACATATTAAAAGTTTATGATTATGATGATAGAATGGAAGATGGTAAGGGGGAAAGAAGGGGGAAATTATTGAAATAAATAATTACTAGACCATTTAACGTTTTACCTGAAGTAAATCTTAAGACTTTTTTTTTTTTTAACATACCTTAACATCCAGAAAAGACTGCTGCAGTCAGTGATAAACCTGTTATATTAAAGTCTGTTTTGTGAGTTTTTTGGAGTTTGGGGCTGCAAACTTGTTATTATTTCTTACCACTGGGCTTTTGAAAGTTTTTGTACCTCTGGCTCTATGTTTAATGATGGTGCCTGTAATAACAGCTAAGTCATTAACTGTAAGTTTAAGCATGACATTGGAGATATAGAGAAGTTCATAAAACATATAGGAGAAAAAGGAAGAGAGAGAGAGAATATGGATTTTTTGGCACAGGAGAGTTAAGTAAAGATGAGACTTTATTTTTCTGGAACTGGAGAAAGAGTGGCTAATCTTGACGCAATCTGGAACTTAAGGGAACAGGGCCCTCTTTGAGTTACTGTAAACTAGGGAGTATCTTGAGCTGGAAGAGTAAAAGGTTTAAAATGGGACAGATGAATCCAATGAGGAAGTCCCTTGAGCTTGGCAACTGTTGGAGTTGCAAAAATTACTTTAAAGGGGCCCTGCTATTTAGGAGAAAGTGGTGAGTGGTGCTGGTCTGGGGGAGAGAATAGTACCTGATCTGTTTTAGTCAGCAGTGGGCATAAATCAGCATATGGTTGAGGTAATGAGTAGTTGGTAAAATCCCATAATAGGGAGTGAAGATGGGTTAAGAGCGGAGTAAGCAAATGATCAGGAAGGGGAGCGATTTTAGGTGAGAGGCTGGGGGTTAAAACTGGCTGCCCATTCATGAGTTCAAAGAGTGAGATTAAAAAGGGGGCTTTTGTGGAGAGCCCTAGGCCTTAAAAGGGCCAGAGACAAAAGTTTTACCCTGTCAAGGTGAAGCTCCTGTGACATTTTAACAAGAACATTTTTAAAGGAATGGTTAGTTCATTCTACCTTCCCTGAAGACTGAGGGTGGTATGGGATATGAAAATGCCAGGAAATATTAAGAACCTTAGACAAATTTTGGGAAATCTGGGAAGCAAACATTGGGTCATTATCTGTCTGAAGAGAGTTTGGGATTCCAAACCAGGGTATGGTTTCTTAAAGAAGAACATCAAAAACTGTCTGGTCCTTCTTATTAGTGGTGAGAAATGCTTCCGTCTACCCACACATTGTATCCACCAAAACCAGGAGATATTTAACTCTTCTGACCATGGGCATATGAATAAAACCTAGCTGCCAATCAGTTTTTTGAAGGTAGTCCCTGGCTTGATGGGTAGGAAAAGGGAAACTACGATATTTGGTCTTGGAATCTAAATTTTGACATTTTTTTGCAAGAGGTAGTGATAGTTTTTAAGAATTCTAATTCCTCAGGGGTGGGTTAGAGGTGAGCCTTAACAAAATAAAATAGACTATTGCTATTAGGATGAAAGAGCTGATGTAGGTAGGAAAGAATTTGCTGGGTGTCAGGATGTGTCTGTAAGAATGTGGGCTGTACTGTATAAACCCCCCGGGGTTATTGAGGTAGGTTTGAGCTCTGGAGTTCTGAACAGTTGCTTCTGTTCTTGTTGCTTGGTCATCCCAGTTATTTCCCTTGGAGATATTGGAACACTTCATCTGATGAAACCGACAGTGAATAAGTCCTATAGCCTTGGGAAGATGGGAGGCTTTTAACAGGTCAATAACATAACCTGAATTAGTTATGGATCCTACTTTTGTCATAAGAAGTTCAAGCTTCTTCCAAATAGCTCCCTGGGACAGGAGGATATGAAAGGCATATTTGGAGTCTGTGTAAACATTTGAAGATTGTGCCTTTGCTAACTGGAAGGCACAGGTAAGGGCTGTTAACTCAGTCTGCTGATTAAGTGGTATGGGCAGGGAAAGCCTGTGTCTCTACTACCCAAGTATTCGATACTATGGCATAGCCTGTTCTATGAGTCCCATCACATAAAAAAGAGCTGCCAACTGTGTACCAGGTATAAGTGGCCTGGTACAGTTTGCCCTCCTGTATATGTGAGGGGTGGGGCAGTAGGTCCTCTGAGGTTTCTATGCAAGAGTGAGATGGGAAATAAATCATGTTAGGTTGAGGTAGGAGATATGAGATATTAAGGGGTGGGCAGCATTGGAAAGTGAGTATGGCATCTTCTATTAGTGCCCCCTGGAGGGAAAGAACTTGGTGAAGTTGCAAAACAATCTCACCATTTAAGAATTATGGATAATAAAAGGGGTTATTTATTTGAGGGGGAAAATCTTACAGATCACCATCCCAAACAACAGTCCCCTCATCACCAATAGGAAACAGAGAGTCTAGCAGCTGGAATGGGAGCCAGAAGCAAAAGAGGGAGTGCACGGTTCCTGCTGCTTTTTAAAGTATAAGAGACCACACCTCAGTGGGCTGTTATCTTAAAGGTTATTGGCTGAAGGAGCAGAATGTGTTTCCACAGCACCTCCCCATTTTGTTTAAGAGAGTTCCAAAACCAATACAAAACTATATACACTAGGAACAGATATCATTTTTGCAATGTTGAAGCAACCAACTTTGGTTAAGGCCTAGTGTAACTGACAGACCATTTGCAGAGGCAGGAAATTTTTCAAAACCATTTCTGGGCAAGATTTGACAGTCTTACTTATCCATTTCTGGGAACAATGTAACTTGTCAGTGGTTGAGGCGTTGTCAGTTCCTTACCCATAGGCCAGTTTTGCCAAGAAGAAAACAAGCTCCAAGTGGAGTGTCTTTAGTGCTCAACATCTCTCGGAAATAGATGGTTGCTGTCAGAAACAATCATGTCTCATGTCAACAGAACCCTAAAATATTTAAATGCCATGTTCCAGAGATCCTTGAAGTCGTTGAAGAAAACCTATATATACAGAATACAATCTCTATGTATCTAAAGAACCTAATTGATCTGACTATATGTACAACAAACATGAACAACTATTGACCTATAGTAATATTAAAATATGCCCTAAAAGTTGTATCAATATACAAAATGTCCTAAACCAAGGTAGAAACATGCATATATATAATCTGACAAAATAACTTTGTATATATGTACAAATGATGTAAACAAAAGGAACAAATGTAATTTGAACTTGTATCGATGTACAAAAACTATACCAATGGAAATTATTCATAAATAATAGCTCACAAATATTCACTTTATGACCCACTACTACTATCTCCCTGGTTTTATTTTGTGAACAAACATAGTTTTCACCCAAACACTATATCTAGTACAAGTAATAATCAATAACCCCTACACAGTGTTTCCAACCTTATGGACAAACTTTTTTGGGATAGGGGGCATCATCTTCTAGAATTGCTTCCTGCTGTCATGGGGGTGATGTTCTCTTAATGGAATCCTACAAATATTAAGTGGTGGTTAAGTTCCAATATTACTGTCTAGTATAGTTGCAAACAATTTCTGATTAGTCAATAGTTATTTTGTTTTTTGTTTGTTTCTTTGTTTTTTAAAGTTCTTATTTGGAGTTCTGGCCAGAATATGAAAAGGTGCATCATTTTAGCAGCTGGTACAGAAAATGGTCTTATGGTAGTGCTGTCTACATCATGATGTCATCTCAGTTAGGTGGAGTGGTTGCTGTGGGGCCCTATCTTCTTCCTGGAAACTTCAAAGATTACTGCAGGAAAAGGATCTGTAGGAAAATCTATTGTTCATCATGGAAAACTTAAACATCATTCATATAAACATATATACAATGAAGAATATGATATAGACAAAATGGGCATGGAGAAGATAAATTTTTTCCTAAAGTCTTTCTTCTGTCCCATACCAGATGGCTCCTGATGTGAGACAGAAACTCTTAATGTTCCTTTTAACAACAAGCTTGGATTTTAGAGACATACAGAGCCATTGTCCAACTCCAAAACCAGCTAAATATATTAAGATAGATAGATAGATAGATAAATAGAAGCATATGTGTGTGTATATAAATATAAGTGTAACCAGTACCTTTATACATAATCAATATTCCATTTTCTTGATAATCCTTAGTGGATAGTTACTTTTTGTTCTCTCAGCATTCAAACAACCAGGGTCCCCTGAATTTTTGATGACATGTAATTTTCCTACAAAGATAAGAGCAGAACCCTACCCCTACCTTATATGGCTTTTCTTAGCCAACCTGTATGTTTGTCACCATTGTGGATGAGCTGTCATTTCACTGTTTCAATAGGTTTCTCTTTTACAAGACAAATCTTTATTAATATTTATGGTATCCATAATATTTCTTCTTTTGTGGAAACAAGAGAAAAACCCTTTCCCCAACATAGCACATCTCATGGTTTCCATTGTGAGGTAAGCACATCCTTGAAATAAACTGGATGATTTAATTCAGAAAACTTTTTTATCATCCAATGTCTCTCTGCTACTGTTGTCCCTTTGTTGTTAATGTTAAGAAAATTCAAGGTTAATAAAGCATTATGCAATCTATTTGTGGGTATATTTTACATCCCTTTCTGTTTGTCCAGCATATCCTTTATAGTATGATTTAACCTTCCTATAACTGCCTGATCTGTAGGATTATTTGGTATATCTGTATTGTACTTTATATTTTAATAAGCAAAAAAAACTGTTTTATTTTTTTAGACACATATGCTGGACCATTGTCTGTCTTTATTTGTGCAGGAATGCCCATGATGGCCATAACTTCTAATAAATGTGTGACTGCTGAATCAGCCTTTTCTGAGCTCAAGGCAGTTGCCCATTGAAAACCTGAATACATGTCTATGTTGTGGTGGACATATTTCAATTTACTACATTCCACAAAGTGGAACATATCCATCTTCCATATTCATTCCTTTGAGTGCCCTTAGGGTTACTCCTTGCAGGCAACAGTGTTTGATTATAGAAAGAGCAAGTAGGACACCTCTTTATAATCTCCTTAGCTTGTTGCAATGTAATAGAAATCTCTTTCTTTAAACCTTTGCTGTTGATGTGATTTTTTTTTATGAAATTCACAGGCCTGCAACACACTTCCAATCAATAATTGATCAATTTCTGCATTACCTTGTGCTAGAGGACCTAGCAGATGCATGTGGATTCGGATGTGTGTTATGTATATAGGACAAATCCTATTCCTGGTTATGTCTTGCATCTGTATGAACAATGAAGTCAATTCCATATCATCTGGTATAAATTCAGCAGTTTCAATATGTAAGACAACTCTTTCCACATATTGTGAATCAGTAACCATATTAAAAGATTCTTTAAAATCCCTTAGTACCATAAGAATAGCATATAATTCTGCCTTCTAGACAGAATATAATTCTGGGCTTTGTTACACCTTACTTAATTCTTTTGATTTGTAACCTGCCTTCCCTGATTTATTTGCATCAGTATAAAATGTATGGGTTCCAATTATTGGTGCATCACATACAATTTGGAAAAGAATTCAAGAAGTTCTCTTTATAAGGTTAAGTCTATTGCTTTGGGAATAATTGCTAGTAATTTCTCCCAAAAAATTAGCACAAGACTTGGCCAGGGTTAATTGTCTTCCCATAACTTTTTTATTTCATCAACCATAAAAGGCATTATAATCTCTGCTAGGTCTGTACCTGCTAATTGATGATGTCTCAATTTACCTTTTATAATCAATTCAGAGACTTCTTCCACATAAGTTTTTAGTTTTTTAATTTGGTTTATGTGGTAGAAAAGACCCATTCTAAGAAAATATCATCCCTCTGCATTAAAAGTCCTGTAGGAGAAATTATGGAAGACAATATGACTAGAATACAATTAACATTTGGATTCACCCTATCCATATGTGACTCTTGTAATTTCTCCTCAATAATTGCCAATTCCTTTTCTACTTCAGCTGTTAATTCACTGGGACTATTCAAGTCTTTATCACCACTTAAGGTTTTGTTTAAATGAATCATAACATCAGGTGATATCCCAACAGCTGGTTGTAGACTGGAAATATCTCACAGCAATCTTTGAATATCATTAAGAGTCTGCAATGGGTCACTCCTAATTTGTGCCTTTTGTTTTCTAATTTTCTGTAAGCCTATTCTATAACATAGGTAATTAACAGAATCTCTTCTTTAAATCATTTCAGGAGCAATTTATAATCCCCATTTAAGCAAGACTTTCTTTACTTCTTCAAACATCCTTTGAAGTATCTGTATTTAAATCTGCAGCAGGCTTGGCTTGGTTAGGTTGGCTTCCATAGCAGCACATGAACATGTGAAAGGAGGGGTAAATGTTGGTGCCAGTGTTGGGCGACATCTGTGGCCAGGCACTGGAGAGAAAGAAAGATTCAGAGGGGCTGCTGA
Organism: Dicrostonyx torquatus; assembly: GCA_028555095.1. Classification (NCBI taxonomy): domain Eukaryota; kingdom Metazoa; phylum Chordata; class Mammalia; order Rodentia; family Cricetidae; genus Dicrostonyx; species Dicrostonyx torquatus. The sequence continues at coordinate 269,261 of JAQHUG010000644.1, forward strand.
AGCAGGTTGAGGCAGGGAGAGAGAGCTGAAGAGTGAGCTGAGGGAGGTAGTGAGGCAGTGGGAAGTAAAGGAGCAGAAGAATCTGTCTGTTGAGATCAGGAAGGTGTGGATTCCTTAGCGGGGTCTAGAGCAGTAACTAAAAAAACTGGTGTAGGAATAAGAGTAGATACTGGAACTGAGAAGCAATGGCAGGAGCCAAAGTTATAGGAGTAGGAACTGGTGCAGAAGGATTAATGGTAGGGGCTACAGGGACAGTAGTAGAAACTGGGAATGAGGAGATGACAGCAGGAGCTTACTGGGCAGGAGTAGAAACTGGGACAACAGCTATAGGAGCTAAAGGGGCAGGAGTAGGAACTAGGGTTGAAGGAACAGTAGCAGGAGCTAAAGGAACAGGAGTAAAAATTGGGGCTGAAGAAGCAGCCATAGGGGCTAAAGGGGCAGGAGTGGGATCTAGGGTTGAAAGAGCAGCTATAGGAGCTAAAGGGGCAGGAGTAGAAACTGGGGTTGAAGGAACAATGTCAGGAGTTAACGAGAAAGGAGTAGGAACTGGGAGAATGGGGGTAGCTGCCTGCTAAGGTCGAAAAGTCTGGGTCCAGAGCAGAAGTGGAGGGTTCTTCCAGTACAGATGGCATAGCCAGGAACATGTGAGCAGGTGAAAACTTGAAAGGACAGTGGGCTTAGGCTTAGAGCCTAAATAGTAAAAGGCTTGGATGTAAGGAAACTCCTCCCATTTGCCTGTGCGCTGACAGTAGTTAGAAAGCTCCTGTGAAATATCTGGATAAAAGGTGCCGTTAGGCGGCCACTTGGATTGTCATCTAAATTGTAACAAGGCCATTTTTTAAGACAAAGATGGACAAGTATGGGAATCTGTAGGTAGGCATTGAGGCCTGGGGTTTCAGGGCCTCTAAAAGGAATCTGGGGGAGGCTGGATTGATGTTCATGAACGGCTTGCTACTCATAGCTGAAACCATGAAAACCCACAAAACAACACCACCACAAGGCACATAGTGAGACCTCTCTTGACTGTGGGTGGGAGGTGAATTAATATGTGACCATTGCAAGACCCATGGGAGAGTGTCCCCTGGCCACGAGTGGAATGATAAGACCTGGCTGGATCTGGTTGAGGTAACTTGGAACCCAGAGAGACCAGAGGGAAAAAAAGAAAGGAAAAGAAAAGAAAAGGAAAATAGAGAAAGAAAAATCTGAGGGACCCTGGGCCCTGAGTCATGGGTTGTTGGGTCCTGGGCCATTCCAAACACAGGTTTAGTAAGAGAAACAATCCAGAGATGAATGTCAGCAAAAGGCTTAATCATAGCATTGAAGACTGTGGTTGGGAGCAGTCCCCCCATTTCTAAGAACATCAGAAGATTACTGGAGCTCAACAGTCAACTCCTCAGGTACAGAGAAATGGTTGAGCTGAACAGAACGGGAAAACTTATCAATTAAAGCCAGTGTTGTGCAGAGAAATCACACTCAGGCATATGGAACATGTGGTTGTTGTAGAGAAAATACCCAATTCTGGATGCCAATCCCAGTAGTGGGGTTTGGGGTAGGAAAGCCTCCTGAGTCTCAGGGCACCAGTGAAATTACATGGGCACCTGTGAAAAGGAAACATGGAACGTGCAGCAAACCTGCTTAGGAATTCATTAGAGGGGGTGCATACAGGCCTGGGACTCAGTGTGCAGAGAGAGAGGAAGATGGCATATCCAAATTTTTAAAAGCTGTCTAGCACATGTGCACAGGTGGTTGGGATGATTATGTCATACATTGATGATGCAGATGACAAGCTCACACATGCACACAAGGGTTTAGCTGAGTCATATGTGGATGTAACCAGGTATACACGCACATGGGTCATGTGGGGCCCTTTAACATTCAGGCAATTGCCTGAGGGCCAATCTGCACATGCATGGCTTTAGAACCCAGAAGTGCAGCCGTATTTGTTCTAACAGTCAAATTTACATAGAGTCAGTCCCAAAAATATTACCCACCAAAAGACCAGATATAAATTTCTATAAAAGACAGGCCCTGAGAAAGTTGGCAGCATGCCCCTCTCCCCTTTGCTAACAAACGAATCTGCTTGTCCCCAAAGCTGGTTATCACAAAAGAGATTAGATGAGAATAATGGGTGAATCCAGGATTCAGGGATGCTTAGTAACTTTATCTAATGGTTTGGAATATCAGATACTATCCATTGAATGCTGGTTCTTTCCTGGGTGGTGCCATCTATTCCAGGGTACTGCTTTGTCAGGTTCTACCTGCCCTTTTTTGTTATTTAGATTATGCAAACTCCAGAGTACTGCTTTATCAGGTTCTACATGCCTCTTTTTGTGATTGTGATATCTATATTATCATTGTCCTTGCCTATGGAATTTTCCCACTATGTCTGTAAAAACTAGAAACCTCATGGAGATCAGCCCTTAACTTTATTTACTGTTACTCTTTTCCTTGCTTACTTCTATTTCGCCCCTTAGTCTCCTTCTTTCTTCTTATTCTTCCCCTTACTCTTTATTCTTATTCTTTCTCTCCTTTGT
>JAQHUG010000644.1:308871-320698 GCA_028555095.1 Dicrostonyx torquatus
ATATCATAGTTAAGATCTCAAAAATACATTCAAAAGAACAATGCTAAAATATATAAGGGGGAACACCAACTAACATACAACAGCAGAAATACAGGAATAACATTAGAGTTGTCAGCAATCACAAAAGCTAGGGAAGCATAGATGATATGTTTCAAAGCTCTGAAAACTAATTACGGTTGATCAAGATGGATATACTTTGAAAAATTATCAAAATAGATGTAGAAATAAAACTACTTCAAGACAAACACAAGTTAATTTTATCGATGACAGTGAAGTCAGTACCACAGAAAATTCATCAAAAAGGAAGAGCAAGAAGGAAGACAGCAAAAAAGACAACTCATGAAAGCAACAGATGAATAAAGGAGAACTGGTAAGGAATAAATCATACATAGTTATAGCAGTAAACCAGCAAAAGTCTATCACATCCAGGCAAAGAAAGGAATTCCCAATAAGTAAACCAATGAGAACAAGGAACAGCAAAGGCATTAACAATAGTAAAGCCTTCTCAGTTATAACCCAGAATGCAAATGCTTTTAAATAATCAATTAAAAGACACAGACTAACAGATCAAATAGCAAAATCTGACGATCTGATAGTACCAAGAAATCATACTTAACTGAAGACATCCACAATCTGAGAGGCATAATTAGAGAAGAAAATATCAAGCAAGTGGAAGCTGCCGAAAACCTGCCATTGCCATTCTTATTGCAAATAGGACAGTCCTTGGTTGACAGAGATGACCCGTCCTCTTGTGATAGTCATAATACGTCTTGTATTCAGGGTCTTTGAGTATTTTCCTAGTGTTACATACTTTGATAATCAAGTTATCAAAGTTATTAGCTATAGTCTGGCATTGTTTCCCATCTCATAGACGCTAAATACAAGGGCAGTGGTGGTGACCCTTAGTAATGATGCTGTGAATTAATTTCCAATTTGTCACAGGATAGATGAGATGATAGGAGATGGTGGTTAGTCATTGAACCTCAATAGTCATCTCCTAGGAGCTAAAGAACAACTCTGGAGAGTTTTTTCATTCTGGATTCTATTTATCAGACGTTTTTGCTTGGTTATAAGAGGAATAGGTCAGAAAGACCTGGTTAATAGTGTATTACCACCTTTAAACGATATGGCAGCTAATTAACCCTTAATAGATGAAAGCTCTGAGTATAACAGATTCTATACTTGCAGGACTTCCCTATACATCAAAGCATTTCTCTCAGAGGGCGTTGTGGCATGTGTCTTGCTTAATTTACCATCAAGAGCAATTGAGAACTATGATTCAATTGCTGCTTTCCTTGTGTCTGATGTTTAAGTAAATGTAACACAGCTGAAATCCAAGAAGGCAGGATTTGAAAGCAAGTATCTTATGACCAAGGTCTGTAGCAATGAGACACAGTTTTGAGCCAGATATGTGATCAGCAGCTGATACCATACTGGTTATACTGCTGCCAAGCACTAATGTTGAGCAGATGAAACAGATTAAATGGAGGCCCAGCATCTACAACATTATTAACTTATCCTGGAGTTTAGACTATACAGATGGTTCACTTTAGATTGAAGCTTTGCCTTTTGGTACAAAGTATCTGCAGGGGTTTTCCCCATCCTCCTTATGAAAATCATATTTAATATTTAGAAGTGCTGAAGAACATACCAGCATTGTGTATGAAGCCAGTAACGTTTCAAGCTAAGACAAGCAGGACTAATACTGGAGTTGTAAAGTTCAGAAATCTGTCTTTGGTCTAACAATGATTCATGTTTCACAATCTGCTTGAAGTAAGTCCAGTGCTCATTATGGGATGATTGGATTGGGATGCTCACCCTACATGCTGAGCATCATGTCTTAGCCATGCAGTATACAGTAGAGTGTCAGTTGCTGACTGTTTGCCTGATGAGGAAATGTGACTGCACTGCCTAGTGCCATGACAAAGTTCGTGTCACACCAACTACCCCACTAACATAAAGATTCAGCATTCAAAATGTAGTTTCTATTGAATCCCATCCATTTTGTTCTACCATAAAGTCGAAAGCCATAAGTTAAGTCATCCTGAGCTGAAGATCACCTGTGTTTTAGACCTCTTGAGTCTAATTTGTGACTTATGTCTTAATTGAACACTTATGTCATTAAACAAATACTTTCATGAAGAGACTTTGATAAATTTTGACCACATTTTAGTTTATTTTCCAACATCCCATCGTGCTATGAGCTGGGATGGCTGTGTCTCTTGTGTAGCTGCTGGAGTCTAGTGAGCAATGGAGACCTGTTTATTCGAATATCAGAACCGAGTATCTGATTTCTGAAGCATGTGCATTCTCAGGGCAGCCACAGAATAGACTGAAGTAGATTAGGATCTGAAAAGAATTGCACTGTTTTTTTTTTCCCTTTCCACTCTGGAGGGGAAGCAGTCCATGAAGTCTTTGTCAGATCGTTGGTTAACTGCAGAGACAATAGACAAGACATTTTGATGGCTTTTATATAAAACAGAAATACATACTCTACAAAAATAGTTTGGAAAGTTACAGATAGTTACACCCCATCAAAAGCAAGATCTATCACAGTCCTGGGAGAACAAAAGTATCAAAGCAACCCCAATATAAACCTTGTAACATCCAGTCCTCAACATAATATTGGAAATGCACAAAGAATGGCTCTTTTGTAAAACAAAATATTTTTTGAAAATTACCCCCCATGAAACTTAGATACTAGAATTATTACTTAAGGATACTGAATTAGTCATCTTAAATATTTACAATGCATTAAAGACAACTAGACAAGAGTGGAAGAGGCTGGGAGAAATCATGTATGAACCAAATAAGAATGTCATTAAAGAGCTAGGGAAATGAACAAAAAAACAAACAAAGAGAAACTCAGAGCAGAGAAGTATATGGACTGAGCTAAATTGATCCTTAGTAGGATTAAAAATATCTTATTTCTCATGAGAAACTGTAGATACTCTAAAGACCTATTTAGAGGAGGAGAAGGACCAAACATAATTGTTGCAGTTCTGAGTGTTTGAGACAAGGTTTCAAACTGTAACTTACTCATATAAGATTTACAGCATTGCTCCTGCCACAGTGGCCCAATTGCTGAGGCTGCATATATATGCTACCATGTTTGAGATATAACTTGACATTGGGACAAAATGCCTGAAAATAATCAACTTAGGAAGAAATTCTATGGAACCATCAGAAGACCTGATGCTTCATGGTAAAAGTGCATGGTGGACTACTCCTTTCATGTCATGGCAGCCCAAAACCAGAGCAGGGTGGTAATTTCCAGTTTCAAGGTTTTGATAGTCTCTTCAAGGGCATCCTCCCATAGAACCACCTTCACTCTGCAAAGGTTCCACTGCTCCCAACAGAGGCACAGGCTGACAAACACGATTTAGCACACAGACCTCCCAAGATCCTTCCAAACTGCAATTTTGTATCCATGTCAATTAAGAATGCTATACTTAACCAAAGCATCCTTTTTAAAAAAAATGAAGAAAATGAAATAATTTGCTGATAATCAACATAGAAAAACATTGCCAGTAGATCTGGTCTCTGAGAAATGCTAATGGAAATTTTCCCAGCAATGGACAGGACACAGATCATAATGCAGACTTGTAGCAAAAATATTTTCATAATCTTAGCAATATATGCAGGTGAGAAAGAATTTTGGCATCTTTTGCAACCTTTCTCTTTTAAATATATAATTTACTTTCCAGGTGGTGGTAGCACATACCTTTAATCCCAGCACTTGGGAGGTAGAGGGAGGCAGATCTCTGTGAGTTTCAGGCCAGCCAGGACTGTTTAACAGAGAAACCCTGTCTCAAAAGCCCAAATATATATGTATATACACACATATACATATATACAAATATATATATATACATATATATACATGTAGGTATATTTGTTTTACTAAAATACATAAATTAACAATTGGCAATATATATTAATGACCATGCAAATCTAGAGAGAACATAAGAAAGAAATGGCTATGGGTATGGGGGTGTACATGTAACATTAGGGCTGGCTCGTTGGGGTTACTGTCCTACCCAGTACCCCACAGCCAGCAAGCCCCAAAGAAAATCACACAGAGAGTCTACATTAGGTTATTAACTGATTGGCCCATTATCTCAGGCTTCTTACTAGCTCCCATAAGTTATATTAACCCATTGTCAGCCACATAGCCAGTACCTTCTCTCAGCTGGGCTGCTACATGTTGCCTTGTTGGAGATCTGCGCAGGAATGCCAGGGAAATTTCCTGCTTCCCAATTTCTCCTGTTCTCCTTGCTCCACCTCTACTTCCTGTCTGGTTTTCCCACCTATACTTCCTGCCTGGCCAATCAGCATTTATTTAAAACATGATTGACAGAATTGTCCCGCACCATGTACACACCCCCTTAATTCTAGTGTTCTCAGAAGGCCAAGACTGGAGATCTTTGTGAGTTTGAGGTCATCTTGATCTACACCGTCATCTCCTGGACAACAGGGATTGCATGAAGAGACCTTATGTGGGAGTCCCAGCAGTGAACATATCATATTAGCCCACAACAAATTCATTGAATTAAAAGAGGTATTGATAGCCTAAGTGCTGACCCCAGAGTGTGTCGGGCCATGTGAAGACATGAAGACAGCTGAACAGCATTTGGGATTTCAGTGTCTAACAAAGTAAGGAACTTACAGGGGCTTTTTGAAAGGCTGTGGAGGCCAGTTGTTAAAGGAAGGAAGCTATTCTCCAACTCTAGAGAAAAAGCAAGTGTGTGAACAGTGGTCAAGGGCTGGTCTGGAACTCACTATACTTCAAAATTGTGAGAATCTTTCTGCCTCTGATACCTAAGTGCCGGGTTCACAGGAATATACCATTATGGCTAGCTTTTTGTCTCTGTAAATAGTGAAGTGTCTTTGGCTGGAGTTGGTCAGTGGAGCACTTTTTCCTGCAGACAACCTGAGTTCAATTCCCAGCACCCACATGGTATGCCTCCCATCTTCCTGTAACTCCAGTTACAGGGGCCCATTACCATCTTCTGGCCTCTGTACACATACCTGTAAATACATTAAATAATGGTTATCTTTTAAATTTTCAATTGTACAGGACATTTATATATCTTACACATAAATTTCTTACCAGATACACGATTTTCAAATAGTTTCTTCCACTTGGTGATTTAGCTTTGTTCTTTCTTGATGGCATCTTTTCAGATACAGTAGTTTATAATGCTGATAGTGTCTAGATTTTCATTTAGTGTCTATCTAATGCTGTTTTTTTCTAAAAGCAATAATATTTAAAATTCTACATGTATATTCTATATTTTGTTTAAATTTTGTATGTAAGCATCTGATAGATGCTTCAAATTTGCTCTTTTTTAAAATTAGGACATTGAGTTTATCTTTTTTTATTAGTATATTACAAGATATACTAATTACCTAGTCTTGCATGAACTCATAACTTTCCTGTCCACTGTGAGTCAAGACAGACAGACATGGTAAAAGAAACTGACACAGCAAATAAATGACAACTCACCTTGGACTCTGAAATCTCTCAGTGTCTAAGAGTGAAGAATTTCAGTACAACTAACAAAAACATTCTGTGAATACTAACCCCATTCAGACAACAATCTTTTTCTAATGGATATGATTCAAATAAGCAGACTAAAGTGATAGGAACCACATTAGAAGGAAAGCATAAGTCACCATGGGATTTAACCTTCTCTTTCACCCATAAACAGCTTCTGAGAATACCACAAGGTAGATTGGACATGTTTATAGCTACAACATAGGCAAAGAACATCCTGGTGACTTCTCACTATGTACACCTGTCACAATACACCCCAGAAAACAAACACCTTAATGAACTGTTTATTAGAAAAGTTTTGAGATAAAGCAACTTAAAGATTTCAAATCCTTTGAGCAGTGTAAGCTCCAAACTCATATAAGCTGGAGAGATGACACAGAGGTTAAAATTGCTGGCTACTCTAGCAGAGGACTTAGATTCAGTTCCCAGCATCCACACGGCAGATCACAACCATCTATAACTCCATTTTCAGAGGATCTGATGACATCTCTTGGCCTCCATTAGAACTTCAAACATTTGGTACATAAAATACATGCAGCAAAACATGCATGCACTTAAAATATAAATACACAAGTCAACTTTTTAAAATAATCATGTAAGTGTTGGTAGAGATACCTTGATGTACCTTTTTTTGTCAGGTCATGCTTCACCATAGGGAATGTATCACTGCTTCAATTAAACCCTATCTGCACCCCAACACCCATGCTTAATTTCAATTCATATTTTTAAAAAAATTAACTACAACTTTGTTTGGTATTGACTCATCCTGAATTTTTTTACTCTGCAGTAGAAAGACCATCAGCTTTACCAGAGTTGAAGTCCACCCAAGTTGAGATCCACTGAGGCAGCTAGAGCTAATTGTGTGGAGTAGTGTCTCCTGCTGCTAGTGAAGACTGATAAACCTCCTTGCACACTATCAGCAAACCCCTATGCTTTCTGACAGACCCATTCCTGTACTCATGTTTGCAGTCTTTTATTTCCCTCTAGATTCTACAGATGGAAATTTGAGACTTGTCTTTCTGAATGTGACCCTAGTTTCATCCACCTTCCTTCCAAAATTATTAAATCTAAGTGGATTATATATGTTTTGCAAAGACTGAGTTAATACTAGGTTCCTGATTTTCTCATCTTAGTTTATTAAGCTGCTGAAGAAATGTCAAGTAGTCAAATAATTCTGCTTCTGTTGTATACTTCAGGCCAGAAGAGAAGCATATATTTATTTGAGAAACAAATGTACCTATAAAAGCAAAGTCCTCTAGAGAAATGAAAACAAAAGAATATATATTATAAAGGGGATTGTAATGACTAACTTCAGCTATCAGTTGACAAACCTGAAATCCCATTCAAAGAGAGTCTCAGTAAGCACGAGAAGTGTTGAATGCATAGGACTAGAAGGACAGAGAGGAAGGCTAAGGCCATATGTGGCTAAGATAACAGTGAATCTATGGGGTCTGTTACGACACTGGAATACCCAGTAAACTTTCCTGAAGACTCAGAAACAGACCATAAATCAACTCATGTTTCCGAGAAGGGTATTATAAGGTACTATAAAAAACAGATACTGACCATTCAGGCAGGACAAAAACACAGAACAATAACAGTCAAATTCCCAGAGGTACTAATGATCCTACTTTTAAAATGTTTAGCTAAGAATATTATATACGTTAAGCAATTGTCTTTATCAAAAGAGAAGCTGCAAGCTTTGTAACTGCTGGTGCAAGAGCAACTATATGCAGATTCTTCAGAATACTGAAGAATCAACCAGGCCTTGGAAATCTCCTATATTCATTGTTTAAAAAAAAGAACCCCAACCCTGGCAGTGGTGACATATGTCTTTAATTACAGTACTCAGGAGGCAGAAGCAGGAGGATCTCTGTGTGTTTGAGGCCAACCTTATCTACAAGAGCTAGTTCCATGGCAGGTTCCAAAGCTACAGAGAAACCCTGCCTCAAAAAAAAAAAAAAAAAAAGAATAGCAACAATAACAAAAAAAAATTAAAAAAACAAAAAAATGGAGAATGGTAACAGATTTAAGAGCTGTTAATAAGATGAGTCAGCCAATGAGTTCTCTAGAGTCTGGCTTTCCTTTGCCTTCTTTATTGCTTAAAGGATAGCCTCTTAAAGTTACTGATTGAAAAGATTGTTTCTTAACTATATCTTTATAAGAAAGAGACTGAGAATAATTTGCCTTCACAGTGCCTACTTAGAATGATTCTCACCTTGCTAAAAGATGTCAATGGAAGATTCTCCCACAAGGATTGTTAAATAGCCTCACCCTGTATCAAAATTTTGTAAGTCAGCCATTGGAAATGATATGTAAGCAATTTCCTGAATCTATCATTACATGAGTGACATTTTTCTATCTGATTCAAATGTAGATACTTTAGAAAAAAATGCTTGAAGAATAAATGAAATTTTGCCTCATTGGATATTATAAATTGCTCCTAAAGAGGAGATTCTATTAATTATTTTGGACATAAAATATTTTTATAGAAAAATACACCACATTGGTGCAAATTGGGAGAGATCAATTGCAGACTTTTGATGATTTTCAAAGATTACTAAGAGACATTTTCAGCCTATGACCCACTATTTGGATAAAACGTGACCAAATGATAAATTTAAATAAAACTTTAGATGGCTATATGAACTTAAATAGCCCCAGAAAATTATCAGCTGAAATTGAGAAAGAATTGTCTTTGATTGAAAAAATTTACAGAAGGTACATATATATGGATCATTTGGATAAAATTCTTTTTTTTTTTTTTTTTTGAGACAGGGTTTCTTTGTGGCTTTGGGGCCTGCACTGGAACTAGCTCTTGTAGACCAGGCTAGTCTCGAACTCACAGAGATCCACATGCCTTTGCCTCCTGAGTGCTGGGATTAAAGGCGTGTGCCACCACCACCCGGTTTACACTTCTTAACTGAATTCTGGTCATATTGCCCTCCAAAAATTCCCTGACATGAATTATAATGCAGAGGAAATATGTTATCTTGGAATGGATCTTTATACCACATAAACTGAGTAAAAAAATTAAAAACATATGTGAAATAGCCTTCTGAATAAATTATAAAACAAAAATGGAGACTTGTCAGTTAGTAGGAATAGACACAGCAGAAATTATAGTACCTTTTACTAATGATGGCAAAGGGTTTGTACTAATTTAAGGGGGATAGATTAACAGCAACTACCCCAAAAGCAAGAGAATTCAACTTATCAAGAGAACACTTTGGATCCTTTCTTATATTGTATTAGACAGACCAATAACTAGAACCCCTACAGTATATACTGATGCAAAGAAATCAGGAAATTCAGGTTACAAATCAGAAAATTTAAATAAAGTGGAACAAAGATCTTATTATTCTGCTCCATCAGAAATATAAGATACTCTTATGGCATTAAGGGATTTTAGAGAACCTCTCAATATAGTTACCAATTCATAAGGTGCAGAAAAAGTTGTTTTACATTGCTGAAACTGCTGAATTTATGCCAGATGATACAGAACTGACTTCATTATTTATTCAGGTAAAAGATATAATCAGGAGTAGGCATCATCCCATATACATAACATACATCTAATCCCAAATGTGTCTTCTAGGCCCTTTAGCCCAAGGTAATGTAAAAATTGACCATATATTTATTGAGCATGTGCTGAAGGCTTAAGAATTCCATTTTAAAAATCATCTCAATAGCAAAGGGTTAAAAAGGACCTTACTATCACATGACAACAAGCCAAGAAGTTTTTAAGGAGATGTTGTACTTGTTCTTTATACAACCAAACACCACTACCTGCATGAATTAATGAATATGGTAGTCAAAGAATAAAACTTGGGAGATGGATGTGTATCACTTTGTAAAATTTGGAAAAGTAAAATATCTACACTAAACCATTGACACTTATTCATATTTTCAAAGGACAACTGTTTTGAGTTTGAAAAAGCTTGATTCAGTGTTGCATATCATGGAGCGGGGGCTGCATTCCTGGCACCCATGTGTGGGGCTCCTTTGTTCCGTCCAACCTGACTCCCAGCTGCAGGCCAGCTTTTAGTCCTGGCTAGCTTATACCTGAAGTAAGTACACAGTAACTGTATTTATTTAAATACTGTCTGGCCCATTAGTTCTAGCCTCTTGTTGGCTAACTCTTACAACTTGATTCAGCCTGTTTCTAATAGTCTGTACATCACCACGAGGTTGTGATCTTACTGGGAAAGATTCAGCATGTTTGACTCTGGCGATTTCATGGCTTCTCTCTCTGATTCAGCCTTCTCCCTCCCAGAATTCTGTTCTGTCCTCCCCACCTATCTAAGATTTTTCCCTATAAAAAGGCCAAGGCAGTTTTCTTTATTCAATCAATGAAAGCAATACAAATGAAGAAGCACCTCCTACACCATTTCCCATTTTTCTGTTTAAATAAAAAAGAAAGACTTTTACTTTAACATAATAAAATTACATATAACAAAAGAGTTATCAAGCAAAAATTACAGATACAATATTTATATCTATATTATATTTTATTATAACAAAGGAAAACTATAATTATAACTATCCATTCTTCAACTCCATCAAAGACTCCAGAAGGATATAATATAAATGCCATATTCTGTAGTCTTTGAAAGATGTAAAGAATGCCTATCTAACTGAAATATATCTCTACATATCTAGAAAATGTAACTCACATGACTACAACTTGACTATTACTGATGATTATTTGTTAACAATCTATATTTCCTAATTTACATTACATTTTTAAATGAACTACATAATCACAATACCTTAATCAAGAGCAGAAATACATATACATATAGCAAAACTGACCTTAAATTTATATCAACAAACCAATATTCATATCAATGCAAATTAATTATATCTATATCATCTCTCCCTTTAAATGTAAAAGAACACGTATAAACAATATTTGGGAATATTGGCATAGTTTTCTCTCCAAACTGCTTCATGCTGTATGGGGGCACTGTTAATCATGTCTTTCATGGTTTAACCTGTCTGCTCGGTTCATCTCTGCCATCAGTTGAGTGAAGTAATTTTCTGAAGGTGTTTACAGCAACCTTTCAGGAAGGCATGGTCTATCATACCAGATTGGTCTAGAAGAAATCCACAGGGTCTCATCGTCTGTGAAAACAAAAGAAGAAACTCTTTTCCAAAACATCATATCATTAGACCCAAATTCTGAAGTCATAATACCTTTAGCAGACCACACAATGAAATGTCTCTGTGTATTTAGCTTCTTTACAGTCAAAAAAGTTAAAGAAAACACAATAAAATACATAATCCAAACATTCTGTGAATTTTCCATTTTTACAAGGCTTATTTTTTTAATCTATAAGTATCTGTAGTCCGTCTCTTTAAAGACTTTATCTTTTTTAAAAGTATCTCTCTATAACTTCTATTTATTCTTTCTTTTAAGCCTATTATATACCTTCATTTAACAGTGTGACCCGTTTAGAGGTCTTTTATGTCTGAATCTGTCTTTACTATCCAGGAGCACTTCATAAAATGCTACACGCTTCTTAAAAACTTAAGATGCACCATGTAGGAGTAAGACAGTAATGTCTGTTTTCTGCCTAGTCTAAACCTTAACTGCGCTGTTATTATTATGATAATTACAATCCTGCCTGAGATTAGCACAATTCAGCATGGTGGAGCCACTCCTGCCTCAGAGCCATTTGGTATCCCTGAGCCTCACACAATTCCAGGCACACAGCGAGTCCACATTGCAATCAAGCAAGCAAGCCATAGCACTTTACTCAAAAACCCCATTCAAAAGCTCTGTCTCTCACAGGAGCCAGACAGAGATCGTGATGGTACCACAGCCCAGAAACTGATATTTCAAAACCGCTCCTTTTTAGTAGACCTGATCCTGCTGGCTACCCAGGCAGGAAGAGCTGAGCCACGGGCATGGTCTCAGCTACTTTCTTTCTGATCCCGAGCAGGCAGACAAACATCTGGGCACACAAATGCTCCATAGCCGGGAGTTTGCACCTGTGGCAGGGCCCAGGAAGCCTCATATTAAAATGGCACAGCTTTTTTCCTGTTGCTATTATCGAGCCAGGAAATCTCTCTGTGGCACGCCATCCACAAACAGGAAAAAGCTGTGTTAAACTCTCTCTTTTTTTTTTCATTTTGAATTATTAATCAAATGACTTCAAGAAATATCATCCTGAATGTCCATTTATAGTGATAATGACATCAGTTTAGACTTGGAAGCACAACAGCAGCAAGTAGACATTCTGACATAAATACATTTCTTAG
>JAQHUG010000644.1:327367-342321 GCA_028555095.1 Dicrostonyx torquatus
AAGCCTGGCAACTGGAGTTTCAGGAAGCCTGGCAACTGTAGTCTCAAGAAGCCAACAGTATGGATCTTGGTTTATTGATACAAATTTAAGGTCAATTTTGTTATATGTAATATGTATTTCTGATCTTGATTAAGGTATTATGATTGTGTAGTTCATTTAAAAATGTAATGTATAATTGGGAAATATAGGTTGTTAATAGATAATCATCTATAATAATCAAGTTTGTAGTCATCTTAGTTAGATTTTCTAGATATATAGAGGTATATTTCAGTTAGACATTCTTCATATTTCTCAAAGACTACAGAATATGGCATTTAAAATGTTTTAATAACTTAGTGCTTTTCATGACAATGAGATATGTCTTAACATGGCAGCACCAAGCTACTTCAAGAGGAAGATGGGCATCAAAGAGGCTCCTTAGTCACTTAGGCAAGAAATTGCTCTTGCCAGGACTGTTGCATAAAATGGACATGAAGAACCCACAGAGAGAGGTCTCCTGAACTTGCCTGTAGGTGAGATGATCCTTCGGGGTTCCTGATGCATGAAAGAGTCTGCGAGACATTCTGCAGAACACAGAAGAAAGTGACTGAACTGTCTTTGAAATTTTCTGCCTCATGTCAAAGTCTGCTGGATACTATGGGCCTGTAGGCTGAAGATGAATGCCCCAATGGTACAAAGTAATTTTGGATGCCTGTCCAAGAAGTAAGAGGTCTCTGTCATTTCTAGGCAGGGCAGTAAATTAAATGAATACACTTTCTGTGTAATTATTTCTGGAGTTAAGTTAGCCAGGCACTGGGAGCATGGCCTGCTTCTCCTTACTACAGCTATGAACATAGTTGAGCATTTGTCCTTGTGGCATGATTGACCATATTTTAGATATAAACCACAAAGTGGTATTACTGGGTCTTGAGGAAGGTTATTTCTTAATTTTCTGACAAATCACTACACTGACATTCAAAAGGGCTGTACCTGCTTGCAGTCCCACCAGCAATGCAATAGTGTTCTCTTTACCCCACAACCTATCCAACATGAGTTATCATCAGTGTTTTTGAACGTGACCATTCTTACAGGTGTAAGACAGAATCTCAGAGTTGTTTTGATTTGCATTTCTCTGATGACTAAGGATGCTGAACATTTCCTTGGTGTCTTTCAGCCATTTTATATTCCTCTGTTGAGAGTTCTCTGTTTAGGACTTTACTCCATTTTTTAAAATTAGATCATTTGTTCTTTTGATGACCAATTTCTTGAGTTCTTTGTATATTTTGGAGATCAGGCCTCTGTCTGACATGGGGTTAGTGAAGATCTTTTCCCATTCTGCAGGCTGTCATTTTGTCTTGTTTCTGTGTCCTTTGCTTTGCAGAAGCTTTTCTGTTATAGCAGGTTCCATTTATTGTTTTTCTCAGTGTCTGTGATACTTGGGTTATATTTAGGAAGTGGTCTCCCATGCCAATGCATTCAAGTGTACTTCCCACTTTTTCTTCTATATGGCTCAGTGTTGCTGGCTTTATGTTGAGGTCTTTGATCCATCTGAGTTTTGGCATGGTGATAAATATAGATATATTTTCATTATTCTACACGTTGATATCCAGTTATGCCAGTATCATTTGTTAAATATGCTTTCTTTTTCTATTTGATATTTTTTATTTCTTTGTCAAAAATCAGGTGTCCAAAGGAGTGTGGATTAATATCTGGGTCTTCAATTCAGTTCCGTTTGTCCTTCTGTCTTTTTTTTTGTCAATACCAGGCTGATTTCAGTACTGTAGCTCTATATTAGAGTTTGAAGTCAGGGATTGTGATGCCTCCAGAAGTTCTTTTATTGTACAGCATTGCTTTGGCTATCCTGGGATTTTTGTTTTTCCATATGAAGTTGAGTACTATTCTTTTGAGGTCTGTGAAGAATTTTGCTGGAATTTTGCTGGACATTGCATTGAATCTGTAGATTACTTTTGGTAATATTGCCATTTTTAATATGTTAATTCTACCTATCCAAGAGCATGGGAGATCTTTCCATTTTTTGGTGTCTTCTTCAATTTCTTTCTTCAAAGATTCAAAGTTCTTGTCATACAAGTCTTCCATTTGTTTGGTAAGAGTTACTTCTAGATATTTGTGGCTATTGTGAAGGGTGTTGATTCTCTTATTTCTTTCTCAGCCCATTTATCATCTGTGTACACGAGGGCTACTGAATTTTTCTGATTTAATCCTGCATCCTGCTACATTTTTGAAAATGTTTATGAGTTGTAGAAGTTCCTTGGTAGAATTTTCGGGATCACTTATATAAAGTAACAAATCATCAGCAAATAGTGGGAGTTTGACTTCTTTTCTGATTTGAAACCTTTTGATCTCCTTTTGGTGTCATATTGCTTTAGCTAGGACCTCAAGAACTATACTGAATAGATATTGAGAGAGTGGACAACACTGTCTTGTTACTGATTTCAATGAGATCACTGGGAATTTCTCTCCATTTAGTTTGCTGTTGGCTGTTGGCTTGCTGTATATTACCTTTATTATGTTTAGGTATGTCCCTTTGTAGTATGAAGGGAGTGGCAGGCTGCCCCTTGTTTTCCCGGCTCTGTAGTAGAGAGGAGCAGGCCCAGCCTAAGTTAACCTCACAGGCAAACTGTTTCAAGTGTGTCCTAAATGGTCACGTGACTCGATATTGCACTATGCCTCCCCCAAGGTTTTGCTCTATCTGCCAGCAACCTGCACACTGGAAATCACAATGCCCCCATGTGAGCTTGTCCTCTATGCCACACCACGGAGGTCTAGCCTCACCAACATTGGCAAGTGAAACTGTGCCAGCCTTCAAACTTCTCAGCCTTGCAGAGGATTGACGCTGCCTAGACTTGGTTTATCCCATAATACTATCCAAGCCTAAGGTAAAGCTGCAGGTAGCAGGTAAATCCATTACTTTTATTCTCACTTGGGCCTTAAGTTCCCTCACCAATTTCAGCTATGGGGGTAGATGGGACCCATTCCTCCCCACTTAAAACTTTGCCCCTGCCCTACATTCTTGCAGGACAATTTTTTCTTTCACTCTTTCTTAGTGATACAGGCTTCCCCGCAACTTTACTGGGTGGAAAAATCCTTAGCCACTTCCTCAAAGCTTTATTCTGCTTCTTGGAGCCCCTTTTTGACCCCACCCATCTCTGAGATTCTATTTTACAGGTTCACTCCTCTTGCCAAATGTGTGCCCAGGCCAAACCCACAAGGGGCTCTCCACATATGTCAGTCTCTACACCAGCTTCATGGGCAACAACTGGGAAAAGATTGGCAGGTTAATTTCATCCATATGCCTACTCATAAAAAACTTTGTTATCTCTTAACACTTGTGGATGCTTTTACAGGATGGATAGAAGCATTTCCAGTCTCCAGGAAAACATCAGATGTGGTGGCTCAGGTACTCCTGGACAATAAAATTCCTCAGTTTGGTGTCCCACAAAGCATCCAGATGGACAATGGTCTCATTAAACAACAACTAACCAAGCTCGCCATTGAACTCAGGTTATCTTGGCCCTCACTTCACCCCATTGCCATGACTTGCCTCAGGGCCACCCCACATTCCCATATGGCAGGCCCTTTCTCTTTAACCATCACCTCCCAGTCCAAACTCTTCACTGGCAGGTTACCTATTCTACCTCTCCCTTTTAAGGTCCCTTCTCCTTTCACATGCTGACAGTTGTCTTCTTGCTCCCACACCTGTGTACCCTAATGCCCCTAAACCTGCCCTGCTCTCCCCAGGGGAAAGAGTACTCCTCAAACAGTTAACTCCTAGGTCTCTCTAACCTCGATAGACAGGACATCACACGGTAATCCTTACCACCCCCTCGGCTGCCAAGCTCTTGGGACACCCATGCTGGTACCATCCCTCCAGGCCCAAGTGAGCGCCTACTCAGGACACTTAGTCTGTCCAGCAGACAGAGCCTTCCACCCTCTAGTTTTCCAGAATGCCACAATGAAGAGCCTACCTGCTCCTCATTCTGGCAAACTCATCTTTAGTGATAATTTTTTTCCTAGACACCTGCCTTCTCACCAAAGAACAGATGCCTGATTGTTGTAAATTAGAGGAGAGGTGTGGGTTGTGTTCCCAGCTGCTGGCCCGCTCAGCTGCGGGTTTCTTGCTTATGCCCGAAATAACCACATGAGACCTGTATTTATTTAAATACTGCCTTGCCCATTATCTCTATCCTCTTCCCGGCTAGCCCTCACCTCATAAACTAGCCCATTATAAAAGTCTGTATGTCACCATGAGGTGGGTGACTTACCGGATGGATCTACGGTACTTCCATCTGCGGCGGGAGCTTCATGGCGACTGGCTCTGACCCAGTCTTCTTCCCAGCATCCTCTTTTCTTTTCCCCACCTATCTAATTCCTGCCCTATCAAATGGCCCAGGCAGCTTTTTTCTTTTTAACCAATCAAAGCAAAGAAATACAGATGAACCCTCCTTCACCTGATGTCTCCAGGATGACAGTATGTGGGATGCCTGTCCATCCACACCTCTTGCTGAAAGTGAACACCTAGCTCTCCCCTTCTCCACATCGCCTGTGCTCAAAGGAAGTAGCCAGATTTGAGTCCATGCTTATTTTCCAAGAGAGCTTAAATGTTTGTCATAATTATCACTCCAATTTTCTGTCACCCCTATATCCAAAGAGTCTGGAATGTTAATTTGGGAGCATAGATCCAGTCCCTTGCATCTATCCCAGCCTCCAGGCCTGAGAGTTTGCATTGGTCTAGACTCCAAATCCTGACCTCCTCCTCACAGGGAGGGGTCAGGACCACTCCTAAGAGTATTTAAATGAGTTCCCAAAAGAGAAACACTTGGTCTCTTTTGCTTTCTCCTGGTGGTAGCATTTGTGCAGCTTCTCAGTTCCCCCTCAGGGCCACCCAGAACACAGAAGGCTGTATATTTCTTAATTTGGCTTATTTTGATTTGGCTTGATTGGGATTTTGCATTGGCAGAGAGCTCGCATTAGGAAATATTACTAACAAAATTTATGACAAACATTAATGCTTATCACTTAAGTCTAATTTCTAACTGAAATTTACTATTATTATTATTATTATTATCAATATTATTCTTAGCAATTGATGTTGTTGCTACTGTTTCTGCCTGCTGTTGGTTGATTCTTTGAGAAAATCTCATATTCTATACCAAGCTGGCTGATATCCTGCTCATTTTGCCCCAGCAGGATTGACTTTGGAAACCAAATACTTTCTGAATAAGAACATACGTATTGTCAGTGTGGAGCTCCTGCCCAAAGAGTGGATGCTGTGTAACTGGAGGCATTCTGCAACTTCACTCTTATGAAACCTCAACTTGTTCTATGAGTGAAGCAGAATGTTTTTATTTGTTTGTTTCTTTTGTTTTTCATGTTTTTCAAGACAGAGTTTCTCTATGTAGCCCTGGCTGTATGGGAACTCACTCTGTAGACAAGGCTGGCCTCAAACTTAGAGGTCCACATGCCTGCCTCTGCCTCCTGAGTGCTGGGATTAAAGGCTTGAGTCACCATCACCTAGTACTTTTTTTAAATAAAGCTAAAAACAAGATTAGTATTGTTTTATTTCTTCTTTTCTGTGAGATCATTTCTAATATTGCTTCCTAATACAGACACAGAAGCTATGCTCAAACTGTACTGTGGCAGGCATTAGATTTTAGAAGGAGATCTATGTATATACAGTATGAGAAAGGTGGATGAAAATACCTACTGCTTATATATCAAAATGAAACAGTTTCAGACTTTATACCATTGTAAATACAGAAGATGATCAGTAATTCTTGTAGTTAATAACATATTAGAAATGTCTGGTGTAGAATACTGTAGAAACCTTGTGGAAGGAAAAAAATTACCATTTATGTATCAAAATGAAACAGCATCAGACAATATAACTGTTACAATCTCTCTTTCCCACTTCTCTTCTGAAGTGGAAGGCAGGACTTTTCCAGCCTCCAGCCTTATCTTCTCTTTTTTTCTCTCTCATTATGCTACTGTTATATTAGGACACCAAGGGTCCATAATCTTAACATTAATCTATAAAATTCTGATATACTATTAATCTAACTATGACAGAATATGACCACCATCATAAATAACTATGAGATGGAGATTTTAAATTATGTTTTGTAGTTTTGTAACTATAGACTTAAGGATATTTTTCATGGTACAAAAAAATTGTCACTGTCATTTCTGACATGACTATACTGCTCTTTATACAAAACAAGTTTCAATACAGATTATAAACAAAACAGGAAAGGTTGGCATAATGTCTATTTCTTAAAATTCCCATATTTTTCTTACTATAAAATGGTGGGGAAATTAAATGAGATAGCAGGTGGGACAGGGATGGAGCACTGGGTTCTTAAGACATCTCCCTGCTGACTTGTAGGCATTGAAATTTTGGGCAACCAGAAAAAACTGGGGTACTTGTCACCTCCAGGAATAGTTGGTTGTTTCATTGCTGTCCAGGCTCTGTGGAACTCTCTGGTGTCTCTTAGCCCTAGCTCTGGACTATAAAAGCAGACAGCAAAGTTACGTTTAGGAAAACTATTTTTCTTTAAGTTCTTGTGAAGGAGGGGGAGGGTGTCAGGATCAGGAAAATGTGGGAAGGCTTGGGCTCTTCAGGCCTGATAACTGAGGGAGTGGTATATATGACCTGTTCAACATGAGTTTTCCAGGTTGGCTCCCTGGAACTTACAAGAATTTTTTTGAGTTTATAAAAGCTTAAGTTTTAGGTACATTAGTATTTTCACTGTTTATACAAAAAGCCTTTATCATTAAATATTTAAATGTTCCCCAGATCTCTGAGCATTTGAGGGCTGTGTATTGAGCATATATGAGTTATGACTGTAGTATAGGATCTGCCTAAAGAGCTGGATCCAATATGAGAGGTTGTACGGTGTAGGCAGAGGCTGCTTGTTCCTTTTCCAAGGGCCCAGACCTTAAATAATCACTCAGAAACTATATTAATTGCAACACTGTTTGGCCTATTAGCTTATGTATAGTTCCAGCTAACTCTTACATCTAAAATCAACTTATTTCTATTAATCTGTACAACACCATGAGGTCATGGCCTACCAGCAAGGTTCCACCATCTGTTTCCTCATGTGTCTACATGGCATCTCTCTGACTCTGCATTCTTTTTGCCAGCATTCAGTTTAGTTTTCCTGCCTACCTCTATTCTCTCCTGTCCCATGCCAAAACATCTTCTTTATTCATTAACCAATAAAAGCAACACATACACAGAAGGGCTTCCCACACCATTTTCCTTTTCGTATGTTCCCACATCAGTGGGGTAATGTTTTAGCCAGAGTCCTCTAGCGTGACAGTAACTGGCCTTAACAGGTCAGATTTATGCTTGTGAAAGACAAGTTATGAATTGCAGTAGAATCATTACAGTAAAAACTGACAATAGTGAAGAACAGCTTATGGGAAATTTCTAAGTTAGCTTTTGTTAATCTGAAATATATTTTATAACCTTAAATTTTATCACTATCTAGAATATATTTTAAAGCAGAGTTGAATCACATAGACAATGTTAAAATATTTGAGACTAATTGGTATAGGAGGTACTTCTGTCTTTGTGTGGCTTTTATTGGATAAAAAAAAAAGAAACTGCTTTGGGCCTGTTGATAGAGCAGAACTTAGTTAAGTAGGGAAAATTAAACAGAATGCTGGAATGAAGAAAGAAAAGTTAGAGAGATGCCATGTATCTGCCGGAGAAAGACCCTGGGGATTTTTTCCCGGTAAGGTGCTTCCACGTGGTGATACACAGATTTAATAGAAATGGGTTAATCAAGATGTGAGAATTAGCCAATAAGAGGCTAGAGCTAATGGGCCAACCAGTGATTTCATTAATACAATTTTTGTGTGGTTATTTTGGGTGTAAACTAGCTGGGCAGCTGGGACAAACAAGCAAGCCCTCCCCTTGCAAAAATTGGCACCCAACGTGATGAACTAAATCTACTTAAAAACCTGAGAGGTGCTGGCAGAGCAGAGGACAAAATTAAGTTTTGGAAAATTTTTTCTTAGGTCTTGGTAAATGTTTTAAGACCAGGAAAATGTGGTAGTGGCTTTGTTTGTCAAATGAAAGAACTTATTGGGAGTGCATCTGATCTGTTCACAGGAAATCCATTCATGCCTTTTGAAACTTGCCACTGAGAGACAGACTTAGGTGAGTCAGCTCAAGTTTATTCCAGAATATAAGGAATATATAGGATTGGGGATCCTGGGGGGAAAACCTTCATTTGTGTTAACTCACATGCTCTTGTCACACGACTTCGTATGTGACAATAAAGTCCTTTAGCAGAGTTCATAGCAGGAATCTATATCAAAGTTCAAGATAAAGGTGAATCATGCATCTGATTTTAGAAAAAGGCATCAGTTCAGAGATAGCTTTCAGATAAAGTCAGTCCTCCAGACCCAGGAACATCCTCCACATAAATCTAGAAAGAGACCAGGAAGCTTTATATTGGAAGGAGGGAGTTCCACATAGTAAAACTTAGAAAGAAAAGTCCTAGGCTATTGCAAACTTTGACCTCTATCAGCCAGCATTGTTTTCCAACCTTTGAGCAATCCTGAAGTAAACCAATTCCACCCTGTATAAACTACCTTCCCAATAGTCCTCACTGTTATCTCAATGATCAGGCTGACTGATACAGAGCTGTCCATACAGAGCACTTGTTGCTCTAAGCAACCCCTATTGTAGTGCACAATCATAAAGCACAGAAGGTGATATTATAGAAATGCACTTCCTGGTAGCTATATTTTCAGTGCGAGAGAGATTGGAGTACAAACCCCAACCTGGGACAACTTTAGCTAAAGGACCATTATCCCAAGGAGAAGACTCCTACACATCAGTTAGGAAATCTTCAGTCAAATTCACACCTCACATCTGAGCACAGTAGGGCATGCCTATTCTTGTTATAATTTTGACATTTTACTGTCCAAATTTTAGTAAGAAGGCCAGAACAGGTCTCAATCAAAAATATTTATCCTGCTTACACAAGAAACTGTATTAGATTTGGGAATTAATGTTTTCATTTTTCTGAAGACACAAGTAACTGGACATCCAGCCAGAATTCCTGCATGGAACTGGAGGCCCAACTAGCCTGATTTGACAACATCAAGGATCTGGTAACGAAGGATCAGGAAATGGTTTGTTTGTTCTGTTGAATATGTATTGCCCTAGGCTGGTTAAAGATGAAACATGAGGAAGGATCCCACTCCTTGTAGGTGGAGACATGGGGAACATGTGGGTGTGTCCATTTATTGATGGCAGCACTTCTGACTGGAGCCCATGGACATTCAAGAAACATGTTCTCATGCAGGGCTCATAGTCAATCTGGAAGGTTGGATATGCCATTTTACTGAGATACCTGCTGGTGAAGAGCATTTTCTCCATGCTAGCAAGTGCTGCATCCTGAAGGTGACAACTGTCAATAACTGCACAGGGAGGCTTAACCAGGAACTATCCCAGCCATGAGAGATATGTCATAAAACTCGGCAATTTAATTCAAATGAGGTACTTAAGAATTATGACTGTCAACTGTATACTCTGAGAACTGTGCTCTGACGTCTGTGCTCCTCACTTATATACTCTCTTGTTATCTAATAAGGAAGCTGTAGCATGGGGACACTCAAGGGTCATCTAAAACAAAGAGATATATATTTGCTTTCTGTGTTTTATGACAGAATTTCCTGAAGAGATACAAGGGGACTTTTGACTACTGGATCGGCCCACACAGAGAGTCGCCAGAGCAGCCTTGGAGGTGGAAGGACAATCCTGAATATCACAGCCTGTATGATTTTAAACCACTTTTCTTTCTACTGTTATCTTTTATTGTGAGGTTTGTGAGTTGTGTCTATTAGAGAGGAATGGCTGTGTCTTGTGATGTCAACTATACTGTCTCAGAAGTATAATGGTCATCATTTTCAAAGTGTTGTGATTGTCCTAAAAATCTCTAGCATGATGATGGCATCTGGGGTAACTATGGTCTGCTCTATCACCAATGTGTGTGTGTGTGTGTGTGTGTGTGTGTGTGTGTGTGTGTATTAATAAATGCCCTGTGTGGAATGAACCTCAGAAGGGCAATGAGGGCTCTGAAACTTCAGGAAGTCACTGTAGAAGGCAGTCCACTGTGTGTATGACTGTACCTGCTCACAGAAGCAGAGACTCCAAGGGCATTGGAAATCTTCTCTAAAGTTTTGTAATCTGAGTGCAGCTAAGAGAAAATTCTTGAATGTGAGCATAGCTGTTTTGAATGGAGCCATTATACCAGAATGGTAGATCATAAACCCAGTCTTGTTCATCATTAAAACCCTTTCAGAAATTTACCAAGAAGTGGGTTTTCTTATATGTAAACTGTTTCAAAAGAAAATTGAAAATCACCCTGAGTGAGTCCACCCATGTCTGAACAGGGTAGCAAGCACCAGTAAAATGCTTGTATACGTATTGATGGTTTCAAAATGTCAAAGGTTCTATATTCAAGTTAAACCCTGAGAATTCAAAAGGCAGTAGGTACAAAACTAGTACAGATAATTCCTTAGGGGCTCTGCCCTATTTTTTTTTAATTTGTATTACAAATAAGTTGTGGAGACAGGAAGATTTCGCTAAGGAATAAATGCTGTTTTGGGCTCTGCAAAATTACTGTTTTTGCTTTATTTTCAAGGTTCCCATCTGAGGAGTGAAAGACCTTGAATTTACAAAGATCTGCTTGTGTCTGCTTCCCAACTGCTGGAATCAAAGGGGTCCACTGTCATAATTTTAGTTTTAATAAGGTCCTTGCAGTTGATGTGAGTCTGTGAACATTTGCAAGAAGCTGGGATCACATATGTGTGTCACCACACCATACATTCTGCTGTTCAGTGTTAAACTACAAGTACCTTTTAAATAGTGCATTTTATTTTTATGTCTATATTTTATTATATATCAGATGAATAAAGGATATTTCATTTTGAAATATTATTTCCTAAGTCAATTTTTCATTTAACCATAATAAATTTTTTTTCTTGCTATCCATTTTACTTCCTGCATCCTCATAGGAAGGTAGAAAACATCCTCAGGTACTAGTAGTGTGTCCAATACAGGAGTATTCAAAGTAGACCCATGGAAATAACCATGTTGTCACAATTATGACTATAAGATTGATTAATTTCAACTAAGCTCTGACAAAGAGAGCTATATTTTTATAAAAATTTCACTTTATATCATTAAACTATGTAAATTTTATTCACAGAAGAAACTTGATAGGTTTATGACCTTATCTGACCAATAATCTCATTCACAATAGACTTGAAAACATAGGTCTACTCATATCAACTCCTCAGATTCAAATAAGATAACCCAGGGAAATGTCTTGCCAGTGTGTCCATCTGATTAATAGTAAATACAGGGCAATTTTCCTTCCATTGCTCTGTGGAAATAATTCTGAAAAAAAGAGTACATTGTTTTCTGAGCTTTGGTCCTTCTAAGGAATACAGCCACAAGCTGCCAGTGAGCTGTTCAAATCAATTTCTTATAGGGAAATTTATCACTAGTTAAATGAATCATTGAATCATTTAAAGAGCAAATAAGAAACCAATCTTTTTCTTTCTTCTTTTTCTTTTTTGAGACAGAGTCTCATATGTAGAGCAGGCTGGACTTGAACTTAAAGATCTCTCTGTCTCTGGTTCCCAAGACCTGGGTTTAAAGGATTGTGCCACCATACCTGACATATGTTTACATGGGCTAAGGAGATAAGTCAATGAGGAAGATTTTTGTTGCCAAAACAGAAGGACCTGAATTCAAATTCTTAACAATCACATAAAATGCCAAGCATAGATATTGTTATATTCCTGTTATTTCTATCTATAGGAGAAAGAGACAGGAGGATGACCAGGGCTTGCTGTTTGTTGGAGCAGGGAGCCACTTGTTGGTTCCTGGCTGCCCAGATTTAGACCTTAAATAATCACACAAAAACTGTATTATTTACATCACTGCTTGACCTATTAGCTCTAGCTTTGTATTGGCTCTTACATATTAATTTAATCCATCTCCAATAATCTGTGTTTTGCCACATAGCAGTGGCTTACCGGCAAAGTTTTGGCATGTTTGACTCTGACAGCTCTGTGGTGTCTCTATGACTCTACCTTCTTCCTCCCAGCATTCCATTTAGTTTTCCCCACTTAGCCCTGTTTCACTATTGCTCTGCTATAGACCCAAAGTAGTTCCTTTTTTCATTTCAATAAAAGAAACAGACAAACAGAAGGACCTCCTACACCAGTTCCCTTTTCTGTTTATACAAAAAGGAAGGCTTTAACTTTAACATAGTAAAATTACATATAACAAAACAGGTATCAAGCAAGAATTGCAGTTACAATATTTATATCTATTTTATCTTTTATCATAATTAAGGAAAACTATCATAATAACTATCTGTTCTTTAATGCAAACAAAGACTCCAGAAGGATATATTACCTAAGTAAACAGGAAGTACATTATCAGCAACTTCCAAAACTCTAGAATTGACAGAGACATCTCACTGCCTGTGTCATGAAATATTCTAATTTCTTCAAGCATTTAAATGCTATACTCTGAAAGTCTCTGAAAGATTTGAAGAATACCTAACTGAAATATATTTCTATATATTTAGAAAACCTAACTAACATGACTACAAGCTTGACTATTATTGATGCCTAATTATTAACCTATATTTTAATTACACATTACATTTTAAATGAGCTGCACAAACACAATACCTTAATAAAGAGCAGAAACATATACATAACAAAATTGACCTTAAATTTCTATCAATAAACCAAGATCCATACCAATGCAAATCTCAATAGCATATCCCTCTTTAAATGTAAAGAAACATTTATAAACAATATTTGGGAATATGGGTGCAGTTCTGTCCAAAGTTCTTACTTCTGTTTATTGGGCAAAGTAATTTCTTAAGAGGTATTAAAGACAACATTTTAGCAGGTTTTGGTTCATCAAACCATATTAGTCTGGAAGAAATCCACAGGTACTTATCCTCTATGGAAACAAAAGAAGAACATCTTTTCCAAAGCAACATATCCTTAGACCCAAATTCTGTATTCAAGAAGTTTGTAATATGCATGCTGGTTTAGCTTAGCAGGATATATAATAAAATGTCTCCCTGTACTTAGCTTCTTTACAGTCAAATTTCAAAGAAGACACAATAATATGTATAAGCCAATTTACAGAATCTCTGTGAATTTTTAATTTTTACATGGCTTATTTTTACTCTATGGTTTTAAATATTTATTTTGTTATCTTTACACCTTTAATCTATGTTTCTCTGTATTTTTTAATTCTCTACACACTTTTTATTCTCTCTCTCATGCCTACGTATATTTATCCAACAATGTGACCCATTTAGAGGTTCTTTTTGTCTGAATCTCTTCTTTTTGTGTATCTGTAAGCCTTCTCTGACCAAGACAGCTTCTTAAAATGCTAAGTGCTTCTTAAAATGTTAAGCTCTGTCATTGCTAGAGGTAATACGGCATTTTGTGCTTGCCCCACCTAGTCTAGCATGGTGGAGCAGCTCGCTGCCTCTGAGAGCCATGCATACCACCCCACAATGAGCCACACAGTTGCTCAAAGTTGCCATGAAGTATGCTGCTCACAAACCCCATTTAAATATTAGGTCTCCTGGGAGAGCCAGAGGTCATACTGGCAGTATGGCCCAGAAAGCTGGCATTTTAAAACAGCATATCTTTTTTTTAAAGACTGAATCAGGAAAACCTCTCTTAAAGGAGCTGTGACATACCAGCAGCTGAGGAATAAATGCAGTTAAATTTTGCTTTTTTCTGTCTAGAAATTTTTTAAGTGTTCCTAAGTTTTACAAGGATTTAGTCTGCCACTTGCACTACAATTTGTTGAAGGAGGGAGCCCTTTGTTGGTTCCCTGCTACCCAGCTAGCTTAGAATTGAAATAATCACACAAAATTATATTTTGAAATCACTTCTTAACCTATTAGCTCTAGCTTCTTATTGGCTAACTCTTACATATTAATTTAACCCATCTCCATTAATCTGTGTTTTGCCACATGGCAGTGACTTACTAGCAAAATTTTGGAATTTCTGACTCTAGCAGCTCCATGTGTCTCTCTAACTCTGCCTTCTTCCTCCCAGCATTCTGTTTAGTTTTCTCCACCTAGCTCTGTTTCCCTATAGCTCTGCTATAGGCCCAAAACATTTCCTTTATTCATTAACCAATAAAAGCAACACATAGACATAAAGACCTTTCACACCAGTCGGTCACGAATCTAGTTTAGGGAGAGACAATTTTTCACACAACAAATAAAGAAAAGGTAAATTATGACTATAAAAGCAAATGGTTCACACACATTATAGGAAGCATCCAAGTAATTTGGGATTTACACCTTTTCCTAATTCAAACTCTCCAAATTTATTCTTAATGTTTTTTATTCTTTGAATTTTTTTAAAATTATTTTGACCCTATTTCCACTCTTCTTTATTCCAAGAATCACCTGATCCATCTTTACCCACCCAGTTTTGTATCTTTAGAACATAAACCAAACAACAGAAACCTGTGCTGAGAGAAGGCCAGGAGAGCACAACAGAATCCCCCAGAGTATGAGATGGAAGTTTGGGCACAGGAATGCAGAGAGAGGAGGCTGCTGCCCAAGAGGGTGACAGAGAAAGCTGCAACTTTTTCAATGATTATGAATCTAGAAGAGTAAATGTACATTGATAGCAGAAAATGAAATTAAGGAAATTTAAAGAGGAAACTTTTTTTTCTTAGATGCACATTTGGAATTTTACATGTATAGTTTTAGCAGATGACAGAGGGCAATTCAGGTCAGGGAGAGAGG
This sequence comes from Dicrostonyx torquatus, assembly GCA_028555095.1. Classification (NCBI taxonomy): domain Eukaryota; kingdom Metazoa; phylum Chordata; class Mammalia; order Rodentia; family Cricetidae; genus Dicrostonyx; species Dicrostonyx torquatus. The sequence goes on from JAQHUG010000644.1 coordinate 342,205, forward strand.
AAAAGTTTCCTCACAAAGACAATTTAAATAGTCAGGCTGGAAAATAAACTCTTGACAGGTAATACTTATCTGAGTTCATGTTGACCTGTGATGATGCTGGTTAATCCAAACTGATCT
>JAQHUG010000645.1:80537-95702 GCA_028555095.1 Dicrostonyx torquatus
CTGGAGCTGCCCCTGGCCTCCTGGAGCTGCCCCTGGCCTCCTGGAGCTGCCCCTGGCCTCCTGGAACCCCTCACTTGCTCCATGTCTTCCTGCTCTGGTCTGAGCCTCCCTTCCTACCCCTGAGACAGCCTCAACCTTGACTTTTGTCTCCTCCCCCCCACAGGGACAGAAGGGCAAGTCTTCTGACATGCTGATTGGCTCTGGGTGCTTTTTCACCTCTGGCCCTCAGTGGGTCCCCTGTCTGGGGTGGCGAGGGCCATGGAACAACACAGCCTGCCTTGATCGTGGCTCTTTCTGTTTGCATTCCTCGAGTGTTCTCTTCCTCCGGAGTCCTGAGTTCTGGGGATCTCCCTCTGGCCCCTTGCAGACTGTCTACATGTTTTAATTAGCAGTAGAACTACGCCGTAATTACCTTGTCATTTTCTTTAGGGTTATTAAAAATAAAAACTACATGCTGTACAAAAAAACAGAGTTTAGAAACTCACAGTGTTTTCTGTTGGTTATGGAAGTGCGGTGTGCGTCCACACGATATGTGTCTGGACACTTCTGAAATCCCGGTCCCCGTCTCTCACACAGAAGCCAGTGACCATGAGGAGTGCTGCGGGTGCTGGCCATGGCTGGTTAAAGCTAGTGTATTGGATGCCAGTGTGGGAGAGCATTCTCCCTTTCTGTCCGCTTGCTTCCCGAGCTCACAGCTCCTGCCTTCCTCTGCACCACACCATTTGATGGACATCTTGTGATCTGACCGTCACCAGAGCCACCAGTGACAGGTGGCGTCTTACTTCCAAATGAAACTAAGTTAAGATGACAATGGCGCCTCCCCACTTGCTTCAGTCACTCTGTAATTGCTTAGTGGCCATGTGGTACCGGTGTACACGTTGGAGGCTGCAGATCTAGAACAGTCTAGTCTGCACACAGCCTTCCTGGAGGCTCCCTGAAGGAAGGGCGTATGTATTTTCTCGTTAGGGTCCTCAGGGTTGATCGCCAGATACACCAGTATGTTTCAGTGGTCTTCGGCTATCTTACTGGGGAGATTCTTGGCTTCCCTTGGTCTGATTATGCCATCCTTAAGGGGAAATTCATAAGCGCAAAAAAGTATTTACACGGGATTAATTTATTTCGATTCAACTAGCTTTCCAGCGTTCGACAGGTAACATGCTAGGCCATTCTGGATCTCTTCAGCAAAGAGAACAATGAAATCCAAAGAAATCCATTGCCTGAGAGATGGACTCCTCCAAGAGCTGCTTTGCTGTGTATATGTGTTACCTTGGGCAAGTCCCTTTTCTTTTTTAAGGTTTAGTTTCTTTTAAAATGAAGTTGGCGCTGGGCGATGGTGGCGCACGCCTTTAATCCCAGCACTCGGGAGGCAGAGGCAGGCGGATCTCTGTGAGTTCGAGACCAGCCTGGTCTACAAGAGCTAGTTCCAGCGCAGGCTCCAAAGCCACAGAGAAACCCTGTCTCAAAAAAAAAAAAATAAAGTTGATAGATGGGCTACCAAGTTCAAAGTCAGCCTAGGTAACTTAGAACTTGTCTTAAAATAAAAAAAAAACTGAGCCCAGCTATGGTGGTGCACATCTTTAATCCCAGCATTTGGGTGGCAGAGGCAGGTGGATCTCTGTGAGTTCGAGACCAGCCTGGTCTATAGAGCAAGTTCCAGGACAGTCTCCAAAGCTACAGAGAAACCCTGTCTCAAAACCACCCCCCTTCCAAAATAAATAAAAATTAAAAGATGGCTGGAGAAACAGCTCAGTGGTAGAATACTTGTCAAGTATGACTAATACCCCCGGGGTCTACCCTGACTACTGAAGAAAAGGTATATGGTAATAGTCATTGTCCTGGAATGGGCAAGGATTGGAGAATTCTGTTGGTCCACAGTAAGGACATTTGGGGACAGAGTTATTAGGCTTCCCCACATCCTATCTGCCATTAACAAGCTTAGGGAGACTGAGAACCAATAGGAGGTTGGTAGGGAGCCTGGGGTGGACAACGTGTGGTCCATTCCAGTCGCCTGGTGCCTGGTTCTGTCATGGGTTTGGGAACAATGTCCCTCAGGGTCAAGGACTCAATCAATGATGACAAGAGGATGGAGGAGAAGGATTCGGGTTCTTTTCTGGATTCTGGACCTCCATATGTCAAAGCCACATGACTCACGGACAGCTGAGTCCCAGCCATTGGATCCAATAACTTTGCCATCGCCTCTGAGACCTTGCTGGGTCCCTCCTCTGAACTGCTGCTCCCCCTGGGCACTGCAACAGCTTCCTTCTGTATCCTGGCCAGGCCCTTCCTTGGGTCCACACTTTATCCTCTGTCCTAACAGCTGTGGGCTGGCATGCCGGTTCTCTGCGCGTGAGGTTTAGATGTGTCTTCCCGGGTTAGCTTTCTGTGACGAGCTTGTTTTGTTTTTTGCAAGTGCACCGTGACTTCTAGGGAAGGAGACTGCTCTGGAGATACAAGGAGGGGGGCGTCACAGTGCAGACTGAAGCCTTCAGCACTGGAGCAGATGGGTGTGCAGGCTGGGATGTCCTGGGCTGCTTCTGCCCCTGGTACAGAGTAGATGGAAATACCGCAAGAACGAAGGCAGCTTCCTTCTAAGTATGTGAGATCCATTATTCCTGATTTTGAAAAGTTTTTCCATCCCATACCCTCCAACCCATTTTATTTAGTGGCCCAGCTGTAGTGTCTACAGGGTTTCAGAGCCGGGGAAGTAGCCTGTGGTAGAGCTGATCACTTCTGCGAAGTAGTGACCCGGTAGTCAGTCTGTTTCAGAAACTGTCTTGGTAGTCCAGATTTCCATGGAAGATGCTATTTTAAGGATTGACTAGTTTTGACATGGTGGCTTACATAAATGAGATCAGAGCTATCCTGAGGCAGGAGAATGACTCTGCAGCCGTCTTCCGGTGCTCTGACTGCAGAGACCAGTGAGCTTTCTAGGCGGATGAAGGGATCAGTGAAAGGCAGAGTGTGCCAAATGTTGGGTGTGACTTGGATTTCTTGGAGCCCTTCCACTGACATCATCCCTGTACACCTGCTTGGCCAGAAGGGCATTGAATGGCCTCTCCCAGCTACAAGGGATATTGGGAAGTGTAGTTTTTTGTTTTGTTTTGAGTTTGATAGTAGAATAGTACAGTGATGCCCCTAGCAGGAGCGAATACAGGGCTGAGGGTGTGGCTCAGCGGTAGAGCACTTCCCTAACACCTGTAGGTCCTAGGTTTGTTTCCCAGTACTGCAAAAAAAAAAAGTGGGGGAAGACAATACAGAAGAAGCAAGGGTGGGACTGAGTAAGGGACTCAACTACTCAGCTATGATTCCAGCCCCATGATCCCTGCTGTCCATCGATGAGGGAGGGCCTAGCCCATTGTGGGTGGGGCCACCCTGGGCTAGTGGTCCTGGTTCTGTAAGAAAGCAGGCTGAGCAACCCATGGGAAGCAAGCCAGAAGGCAGCACTCTCCCTGGCCTTTGTATTGGCTCCAGCCTCCAGGTTCCTGTCCTGCTTGAGTTCTTGTCCTGACTTCTTTAGTGATGTAGAAGTGTAAGCTGAATAAATCCTTTTCCTCCCCAACTTGCCTTTAAGGTCCTGGCATTTTGTCACAGCAATAGAAGCTGAAAATTAGACAAAAAGGAGGAAATGTTGTGGGATATATGCATACTGTGTGAAGATATGTTGCTATGATTGGTTTAATAAAGAGTTGAATGGTCCGTCGCTAGGCAGGAAGTATAGGTGGGACTTCCAGGCAGAGAGAGGAAGTAGGAAATGAGTCTAGGCTTGGGAAAGACACCATGGAGACACGGAATGAGTGGGCACACAGAGTGGGAGAGAGGTAAAAGCCACATGGTAGGATGGCGATTAATAAAAATATGGGTTAAGTTATAAGGATTAGTCCTAAGCCAAGGCCAAGCTTTCAAAATTAATAAGAATTCTCTGCGTCATTATTTGTGAGCTGACGGCCCAAAGAAAAATCTGGCTACAAGAAACCCTAAGACGCATGACCAAAGCAAACAAAAGTCAAGACAGTTGATGGCCGAGAATCAGTCAGCCTTGTGCAGAGTTGCTGAAGGTCCCACCTCTGGTGGCTGTGACTCGAGTTGCTGAAGGTCCCACCTCTGGTGGCTGTGACTCGAGTTGCTGAAGGTCCCACCTCTGGTGGCTGTGACTCGAGTTGCTGAAGGTCCCACCTCTGGTGGCTGTGACTCAAGTTGCTGAAGGTCCCACCTCTCGTGGCTGTGACTCAAATTCTTCTTTGTTAACACACATCATTTGGACATGTAGCTTGGCGACCCACCCTACCTGATGGATGCATCTATTAACTTTGGACAGTGGTTAGTTGGCAGATATGTAATGACTTGCCCAAGAAATGAGGAGAGGGTAGGAGAGGGTATCAAGTGCCACTTGATAAAGTATTGCATTATTCTGCAACGGTTTTGGATAGAGCTCTTTTCAAAAGTTGTCCATTATTTATTATTATTATTATTATTATTATTATTATTATTATTATTATTATTACTGTTCCTTATTCCTTTTCCTTTGTGTTCTCTCTTGGGCATTTGTATCTGCATGCAGATAAGGATCATCCTGAGGATTTAATTAAAGTCAGGAGAGAGGTCATAATTTCCACTCCTCCCTAGGACAGACACTTGCTTCTATTTGGAGGGGAACCTTGGCTTACTTAAATGGAGCTGATTCTGGGATTAATGTGTTTTTCGGATTATGTGAGCTGCTCACTACTGACCTTCTCTTGAGTCTTCTGTGCAAAGGTCTTGGCATGTGTTCATAGCCCCAGAACTGTCTCTGCTCCTGCTCTGAGGGGTGTGCCTGCACCTCCCACCGCCTTTACTGTTCTCTTACACTCTTTGTGTAGACTGGGATAGGAGTTCTCGGTAGAGAAACCCAGATTTTGTACATACCTGGCCAACACTCACAGATGGCTATGTCCCCAGCTCTTATGAACTGCTTTTGGTGTGTGTGTGTGTGTGTGTGTGTGTGTGTGTGTGTGTGTGTGTGTGTGTGCTGTGTTTGCGTGGAGGCCAGAGGTCAACATGGGTATCTTTCTGAACTGCTCCTCTCCCTATCTTTTGAGAAGGCTCAGTCACTGACTTCACCAACGCTTATGGATTATTTGTCTGGTGAGCTGTAGGGATCCACCCTCTTCCCTTGCACTAGGACTGCAGGTGTATGGCCATGCTCAGATAGCTTGTTTATGTGAATAGTCAGAGGAAAACTTGGTGTTGACTCTCTTCTTCTACCTTGGGGGCCCCAGAGATCCAACTTGGGGTCACACTTGTGCCCTCATCTGCTGAGCCATCTTCCAAACCCCTTCACAGACTTTGAAAATTGACACTGTTTTGTCAGCAACATGGTATAGCGGCAATTAGCATATATTCCAGCTATATTTGGCTTCGTAAGTCCTTTAGAGAGGACTTAAAGTATCCAGGAAGACAGATGGGTTCTAGGCAGACCAACACCCAGTTGATGTTAAGGACTTAAGTATCGCTGGATTGTGGTCCTAGATCAATCCCGATGGAAACCCAGGGAGGAATGGATGATTTTTAAATCAAATATATTTTAATTGAAATAAAAGATGGGCCTAAAACCTCACTAATGGCATAGTGGCAGAAAATTGAAATATAGAAAGATTCCCGTAGGTGTTTCCTGGAAGATGCAGGCACCAGCGCAAGGCAGACACCGTTGCCCGTCATCACGCTGGTCTGTGGTCCTTTGATGGTCATTTCTCTGTCAGCCGATGTTCCCACACTGCAGTGTGCATGGTAAGTGGGGTGGGTGCTATGAAGAAGGCCACGCAGCCTAGAGTTTCCCTGTCTGGATGGTGTGTTCATAGGCAAATGGCAGGCTATGTGTGTGATGCAGCCATATACTCGCATCTATCCTCTTTGGTCTCGGTGTCACAGACTTGCAGAAGTACCCTAGGACCCCAGTGGCCCTCAGTAACATGCTTCCGGTCCTGGGGTATCTGTTAGCTTATAGGTTGGGTGATCTATGAGGGTTCAGATGTGGCCATTCTCCATGCATCTATCATGTATCTCAGGCCTGTGGTTCATCCCAGCAGTGTCTGCTCGGGTAGGACCTTTCAGGGTCAATGGTAGCGTTCGTTTCTAGCTTCAGCAGATTCTATTGGAGTTGACACATGGGCCAGCTTAGGCCAAGGGCAAACTGTCCAATACATGCCTTTGGTGGTCACAGGGAAATGCTGATAAGACTGACCGGGGCCACAGGCCCCCATCAGGCTTCCCTGCAGGCCCTCAGAAAGCTGTTCTGTGGGCTCCTGTCATTAGGTCCATCTTGGGGGTCTCCTGTTATCTCTGGTGGGGAGCACCTTGATGTTAGAAGTCAGCTGACCAGGGCCTGAAGGACACAGGCAGGAACATGACCTCTGGGGTCAGATGTCTGTTTTCCTATCAACCCACTGTGGTCAGTCCCTGAGTCTTGGTTTCCACACTTGCACAGTGAGGGTCATTTAGAGTAGAGGTTACTTAGAAGGCCAGTTTGTTTACCGAGGACAGTACCTGGAACCCAGGAATAGCCCGGCCCTGTGAGTCATCTTCAGCCTGTCCTGTCTCCAGGGAAGAGTTTCCACTGCAGGCCTGGAGAGTCTCCTGTGCACCTTGGTGTGTGCCCCAGGAAAGCTGTGGTCCTCTGCACATCCTAAGCTTCCAGATGCTCCAATCTCCACGGGTCACCAGGATCGCTCACGGCTGACAAGGAGGATCTAGCCTCCCTCAAGGAATTCTCCGCTCCACTTGCGCAGCCTACAGCAGAGTGGGTGCACAGGGGACCCCTCCTTCAAGGCACCGGCTCTCATTTTTCTCAGGAGAACCAGCACGCCAAGGTCAGAGGATGAGTCACAGGGCAGCTGGGGCTCTAGGCTGAGACCGGCCCCGTTAACTGCGAGCCCCGTGGGTCCTGTGGTTAGTGCCGGCTCCAGAAGGAGTGCGTGTATGCAGGGTCTTTTGCCGTCTGCGCTGACACACTTTCTCGGAGTCCTCACAGTGGCAGAAGTTGAACTTTGGAGAAACGTCGGCTTTTTCTCCTTGGTGTGAAGGGGAGCAGTTGGGGGAAGTTTGCTGACACATCACAGGGCCATCTAAGCATGCTGCCCTGTGCTTCAGTGGCCTGGTCTGGCAGGCTCTCTGGTGAATGGGAGGAGCCCATGTCCCCTTTGTCAACCTTGGCAGCTATTGTGATGTATCTGGCCCCTTAGATAATTATGCCAAGTGGCGTGGACGTTCTGACTTGGTTGTCTCTGATGTCTTCCTAAGTCTTCCTGGCATATTCTGGCATCCTTTATCTAAGGTTTGTGCTGCCCCAGGCCCCACCCTCAGCATTGCAAACACCCTGTCGGTGCTCAACGCTGCGCCTGAACTGAAGGTGCAGCCAGTGGCATTTGTCCCAGTCATCCCTTCTTAGCTCTGTCTACAGTGACAAAGAAAAGCAAAACAGGGGAAGAAAAAGGAAATTTGAAAGGTTAAACCGCCAGCCTCATGGTGACCTGAAGCTAATTGGTGCTATTCTGCTGGAAATTCCGGGAGCTGGCAAAACTGGCGGAGGGGCTCGGAGCACGGCTTGGCACTCACCCGTACTGCTAAAACAGGCCTGCACATTTGTGGATAATTAGGCTCCGTGTGGCTTTTAAAAATGAGCAGATCCCAGTTTATTCCAGGAGGATGTGCACAGAGCAGCTGTTCTCCTGGGGGAGGATGTGCACTGTCTTCTGACCGTTTCTCTTTCCCTCTCTGCTGCTCTCTTGGTGCTGGGCTTGAGCTGGCGGCCTCATCTCGGTGGCCTTTGACAGGACCCTTTCCTTCAGCATCCTTGGGCCCTGCTAGCATGTCACGGGTGACATTTCAGGTCCCAGCGCTTCTTGGAGACAGGACTCAGTAGCTTTTCTCATCATCCAGAGTCTCGAGGCAGAAAAAGGCAGATACAGATGGCAGTGGTGACACTCGGTTCACTGCACGCGTGGTCCCTGTCCTTCTCCCTCCCGGCACACTGTGAGCCAGTTACAGTACCCAGCATGCTGCAGGCATGGGGCATGGGCAGTGAGCAAACCCACAGCCCCCACCTTCATGCAGTGGGTGGTCTAGTGGGGGTGGGCTCTGCTAGGCTTGGCACAGGCGGTGAATGTACCACCAAGCTGGAAGAAGTCTGTCCTGCTGCCACATAAGGAGGCACAGAGGCCAGCATGCTCTGCAAGTTGGGGGAGGTTCCAGGGCCGGGGAGATCATTGAACAGAACCAAAGGCAGGTTGCAAGAGGCTAGGGGAAAAGAGATGTGCTAGGCCGAGAGACGATCACTTGCAAAAGCCCCATGGGTGGAGAGAGCTTAGGGTGTCTGAGCAACTCTCAGGCTTAGTGGAGAGGTGCACAGTGTGGTGGGGAAAAGAAGCCAGAAGCTGGCTGTGAAGGGAGAAGAGATGGTCCCCTATGAGCGAGAGCATAGGAAATCAGAGGTGTGATGTGGAATGCTTCTTCATGCTGTATGCTGTTTTATTACCGCAAAGATGCTTATTTGGCCTATAGCCAGGCAAATAGAGCCAGGCAGGAAATTCAAGCAAAGAGAAAGGGAAAAAGAAGGTGGAGTCTGGGAGATACCAGCAGCTGCTGGGGAAGCAAGATGTGAGATAACAAAGCCACAAGTCTCGTGGTAAAATATAAGCTAATAGAAATGGGTTAATTTAAGTTGTAAGAACTAGTTAATAATAAGCCTGAGCTAATAGACCAAACAGTTTGTATAATATTAAGCCTCTGAGTGGTTATTCAGGGACTGGCAGGCAAGAGAGAAGCCTCCAGTTATAGAGGTACATGCCACATTGAGTATGCACAGCTGACATAGTAAGTCTGACCTTCCTCCAGTCAGGGGTTGGGGTGGCTGTAGAGAGAGGGGGGCTTGGACCTGAGCTCACAGGGAATGTCCAACTCACGAAATTTCTGACATCTCTATAAGAGAATTGTGAGTCTGACTTGTTAGGAATAACGGGGGACAGTGTATCTCCTGGTGCACCTATGTGATATTTGGGCACACCAGTGTGAAGCCAAGAGCACGAACATGGGGGTAACTGTGGGGCCTGAATCCCACATGAGCTGCCACAGTCTTTCCCTTAGGACAGGAGTGGAAGAGGCCAGTGACTAGACAGGCTGAGTGTCCTGACCTAGGAGGTGATCGTCTGGAACTCAGGTTTCACCTGAGAAATCTCTGAACTGACTGGGAAGCTTCTAACTCAGCCTGATATGAAAGAGTAGCATTTTTTTTTAAATCATTTAAATCTTAGATAGTTTCAGTTTTACAGAACTACTCTAAGTAAGTAAGAAAAGAGAACACCCTTGTAGGTAGCCTGTGCCCATTCCCCATTTCTGACACTCAGTGTGATTAGTGCTTTTGTTTTGGGTCCCTTGTCTCCTCCACCCCACCCCACCCCCTTAGCCATGACTGACGTGTGGCTGTAAGCTGTCACACTGCACTCCAAGGCCTTTCAGCTTCCCTGCAGAGCTGTCTCTACCACAGGCTTCCCTTCAGATGCCACCAGGCATGTAGTTGTCTTCTTGCTGGGACCCTTGCTCTTGGTGCTCCCGTGTGACCCTTCAGTTGTGAGGATGACTGATGGGCCATTTAGAAAGGACTCAAACCCAGAACCTCACTGTCAGTCTCCGTCTGCTCCCTGTCTGCAGAGCCCTGAGCCATGCAGGAGGCTCCTCTTCCTGTTCCTTGTGAGTTCTGCCTACATCTATGTCATGACACCTCACTCTGGGTGTGCGACACCAGCCATCTCTGATGTGCGATTTCCCTCTGGATTCTGTGAATGTGTTTTATTACCATTGGTTGATAAGAAGCTGCGCGCTGGCCTATGGCAGGGCAGAATACAGCAAGGTGAGAAATCCAAGCAGAGACAGAAGAAGAAAGAAGACAGGGTCGGAGAGACGCCATGTAGCCTCCCAAGAAGCAAAATGTGAGGTGACTAACCACGAGTCTCATGGTAAAATAGAAAATAAGAGAAATGGGTTAATTTAAGATACAAGAGCTAGCTAGGAATATGCCTGAGCCATTGGCCAAACAGTATTGCAATTAATATAGTTTCTGTGTGATTACTCGGGTCTGGATGGCCGGGAAACTAAAGGTCATTCTCTGAGCCAACTCTACAAAGGCCTCAGCTGGCTTGCAGCCAGCTCCTGGCTTTTGCACTCTGGTGAGGTTGCCATTGGCTCCTGTTTTGGAAGTTGTACTGCGTGAGGGACTCACAGAGGTGAGGGACCCAGAGACGTCAGTCATGGTCCAGGTGTTGCCTCCTTAGCCTGTGCATCTGCGAAGCACTCACAGGAATATCCCAATTTAGTTCTGTCCTGAGTTCCACACTGAATTCATAGCCCTTGCCCACAGCTGTTGTTGATGCCAATAACTCACTTTTAATATGATGTGGTTGTGGGTGATGAAGGTATCGACCCCCCCCTTCTTCTCTGGTCACCTTTGGCCTGATCACTACTCAGCTCTGGCTTCTCACCTTGTCCCCTTTGCCCCAGATTTGGTGTGCACACCCCCTTCCCATGGTTCCTGCAGGCTTTCTCTGTGAGCGTGCTCTGACCTGTGGAATTTGGAAGATGTTCCAGCAACATCTGTGACTACATCTGGCAGGCCATGATGATGGACAAAGGTGTGTCTGTCCTATGGGAGATGCCAGCATCAGGAAAGACCAGGGCAGCTTGGGAACCAAAGCTGGGCAGGATATGAGAGGACATTTGTGATGACTAACAATTGGTTGTCAATATGGCAGGATCTAGAATCACTTAGAAGACAAACATTTGGGCATGCCCCATGATACCCACATCCCCACACCTGTCTTCCACTTAGCTGCACCTTCATTTTTAATAAGCTTCTGTCTGTCTGTCGTCTGTCTGTCTATCTGTCTTGAGAGTTGTATGTTGGAATTTATAAAGAAGAAAAATCTCTTTGGCTCATGCTTCTGAAGGCTCAGGGTCCATGAGTGTGATGTTGCAGCTGCTCAGCCTTTGCTACATTCAGGCATGGCCAGGGCACAGCATGATCACCTTGGGGGTGAAGCATGACAAGTGGGCCAGAAAATGTTTGCTTTCCAACAGAGGTACTCCTGGGGTGGCCCACGAAGCCAGGAACAGGCTAATCTTCTTGCTCATAGCATTTCTCAGGTGTTTAGTTTCTTAAGTCTGCTCAAGGGGACCAAGTTTCTAACACACCAATTCTTAGAGGATTCTATAGTGATATTTTATTTATTGTTTAATAAATAAAGCTTGCCTGGAGATCGAGGGGGTAAAACTAAGCCACTAGAGGCCAGGCAATGGTGTCACACACCTTTAATCCCAGGATTTTGGAGACAGAGGCAGATGGAGCTCTGTGAGTTCAAGGCTACCCTGGCCTACACATGATCAACATAGAAACAGATCTAGGTGGTGGTGGCTTATACCCTTAATCCCAGTACTATGGAGTCACACGCCTTTAGTCCCAGAACTAGAAGGAATATAAGATGGGAGGAGACAGAGGCTCAGGGCTCAATCTGTAGTCACCCAACTTTGGTAGAGGTAACTTCACTAGTGGCTTGGCTGTTTTGTTTTTCTGATTTTCAGCTTGGACCCCAATATCTGTCTCTGAGTTTTTATTAGCTGTGCTACAGGATTCAGTAAGATAGTGGTTTGGTTGTCTATCCTCTAGTCTCTGTCTTTCATCTATAGTCTATTAATCTGCCTACCTACCAATCTTCTATGTGTCTCTGTATCTTTATGTCATCTATGTATACATCTTTGAATATATGTATCTATTATCATATATCACCTATCTACTACCTATTAGAAACCACACGGATCTATGTGCTATGTGTTATCTATCACTTGTCTATCTACATACTGTATGTCTTTCATGTATGTGTCTTATCTGTCATCTGTGCATCTATCCATCATCCACATGTCTACCCTCTATGCATGTATGTTTGTATATGTCTGTCTATACTCTGTCTGTGTATTACCTATATGTCTGTTACCCACTGACCAACCCATCCTTTTACCCATCCCACTTTTCGCAAGCCTACCCAGTTAGCTTCTTGTGCTAAGTGACAGGGAAGTCCCTACCTCTTGAGGGTTTCACTCAGGAGGTTGAAACTTGAGGGACCACTTCAGAGCACTATTCTCTGGGGGATTGTTTCCTTCCCTTTCCCTCTCCCTAAGATTTATTTACCCTCTCCACTTGCCAGGCACAAGGCCCTTGGGAGTTCCGAGCTGTGCACACTCCCTGGCAGAGTGACCCTCGGTGCACAGGGGAAGAATTGGGCCAGTCAGTGTGGTGAGGAGAGAGGTCCCCTCAGCTGTGGCTCCCCTCGTCTTTGTTCTTGGCTCTTATGCAAAGGCAGCTTTGTGCTTCTCATGGACAAGGCTAGCCGTTGAGCGGGCCAGGGACACTGTAGAATAGCAAGCAATGAGGGAACTGAAAATTGGGCATTTCACAGAGAGCTTCCGAGAGCGTGTGAATGGAGCTTTTGCCTGGGAGCAGGGCTCTGAGCAGCCACGTGCAGGGGCCTGGCTGGAGCTGTGGGAGAAAGCAGCCCTGTTCTTAGCCTTGGTCTCTTTGGCAAAAGCAACATAGATACAAAGACACACAAAGTGGGCAAGAGGATCAGGTCACTTCCCCTGGCTTGTCATAGCCTCTGAGACCTGCCTGTGGATGAATCTGGAAGATTCTCCACAGCTCTTCAAATGTGGAGCCGGGAGGCTACAGTGGTGAGACTGGGGGAAGCTGGGATGAGGAGGAGCAGCAGCTGGCTGTGAGGCGTTGTATGTATATATGTGTTATGATTTAACATAAATCATGTGTTTAGGGTCTTGCTACATAGTCATGGCAGACCCAGATGACTCAGTCTCTCAAGTACTGTGACCACAGACATGTGCCACCATGCTCAGTCACCCATGAGTCTTCTCTTTCTGGCATTGCCAACATTTCCTGATCTTTTGCTAAAGATCATTGTAATCATATAGAAGCCACCATCCTTGCAACAGCATCTCACCGTCCCCCAGTGGGAGTCCAGAGCTGGAGGAGGTCCTGCCCATCCCATCCCTTGGTGTCTGTGTGTGTGTGAGATAGCACACCCGCTCCTGTCTCCACGGTGTGGCGTTGACTGTCATCTATCACGTTTCCCTCTGCTGTGTGATTGGCTCTCAAGTGGCAGGCACATGACTTTGATCGTTTCTTCCAGAACGTTCGAGAAAACCTTTGGAAGCTGATTGCTTTCTCTAGGGAAGATGCTGGTTCGGGTTGGAGGTCTCGGTCTCCCACAGTGGGTGAGGCAGGCCTGAGAATGTGCGCAGCCCGTGATGACCGGCATTCCCTGTCAACCGGATAGACTCTAAGATCACTTGAAAGACTGATTTCTTGTTTACATTCACGAAGGTGGGAAGATCTGCCCATCGTGGGGGGCACCATTTCCTGCCTGGGAGAGTAACAAAGAAAGCCTAGCTAGAGGACACCCGGGATCAGATCCCTGATGTGTTATTTGGGGCTCCGAGTTGGGCAGTGCGCCAAGAGGACTGGCCCTGGGCTTGCCTTTGTACTTGCCGTCTTTGACTTGGGTTCTGCTCCCTTCTTACTCCTGTAGGTACTGAATGAAGTCGCTCTTACCGGGTCACAGAGCTGATGACTGTCTTTGGGACAGAATCCAAGTGCCACCTGCGTCCCCATGCCTCGCCACCCTGTTACAAGCACATACTCAGTCACAGGGAGCCCATGTACCCCACCTTTCCCAGCAGTTTTTGGTGTTGTAAGTGGGGGAGAGGTGTAGGTTGTATTCCCAGCTCCCAGCCCCCAGCCGCCAGCCCACTCAGCCGCTGGTTGTGTGCTTATGCCCAAAGTAACCACATGACAATTATATTCATTTAAACTCTGCCTGGCCCATTATCACTAGCCTTTTCTTGGTTAGCTCTCACATCTAAAACTAACCCATTCCTAAGAATCTATGTGTCACCACGAGGTGGTGACTTACCAGAAAAGTCTAACCTGCATCCATCTGTGGCGGGAGCATCATGGCTACTCTCCCACTTCCTTTCTTCCCAGAACTTCCGTTCTGTCTACTCCGCCCACCTAAGGGCTGACCTATCTTACAAGCCAGGCAGAGTCTTTATTTAACCAATGAATGCAACAGAAATAAAGGACCCTCCTACATTTTGGGGTGCCCCCCAGCTGAATGTGCCCATAGAGGACTGTGGAAGCTGATGTGGGGGATGGGTGCCTGTGGGTGCTACTGCACAGCAGGAGGAAGGAGCCATCTGACTCTGGATGACATAGTGGGCACTCAACATCACAGCTCCGGTCACAAGGGAAGGCTCTGAAGAATGGGATTGTTTGCAGGCTTTCATGACACCTGGGTTCGTGTGTCACGGAGGGTTCTCTGAGTTAGTGAAGAAGATATTCTTGGGAGCTGCTAATGATGCATTTAATTTTAATAATGAAGGACCCATGCCCACAATTTATTACTTCCTGTGGCTTTAGACTGTGGCTTCTGGGGTGGTCATTGTGTGGAGGCTAATGGATAGTGTGATCAATTATTCAGAACACAGAGACGGAGGCTTTTACAGAAGCCAAGATGTCACAGAGTCGTTGACACTTTCCCAATACTGTTACCATTTTGACTGTTTACAGCGTGTTTTCTTCACGGCAGCCACTCAAGTGTATGCTGTTACTGAAAAATGTCGAATCTCGATGTATTCGCCGTGGACAACTGTCCTTTGTGTTCCCGAGCTGTTCAGTCCAGAGCTCTTGTGGTTTCTCTTTATGACCTGTGAAATATACAAGGTGGACCGGAGTGTGTGCGGGAATCCGTGTGAGAACACGATGCAGGCCATGTGTGAATGCCGCCCGGGCCAGCACCACGTGCCTCTTTTCATTCACGGAGGGGATGTGTGTTGTGCCGACAGCTACAGCTGTCCTCAGTGCAAATCCCGCCCTCCTTCGCTGGGGTTTGCTGTTGTGGGTCTGGTTTGGTTACTGGTAACTGTAATTTTAGAATAATATTTATTTTATATGTGTGGGGTGTGTTTGTAAGTGTGTATGTGTTCAGGGGGTATGTATGTGGGGGTATAAGCATGTGAGTGTGTGTGTAACTGTAGTGTGTATGTAAGTGTGGATAGGGTGTATATAAGTGTGGTGTG
>JAQHUG010000645.1:119145-147221 GCA_028555095.1 Dicrostonyx torquatus
CTGGAGTTACAGATGGTTGTGAGCCACCATGTAGGCACTGGGAATCAAACCTGGGTCCTGTGCAAAAGCAAGAAGTGCCCTTAACTGCTGAGCAATTTCTCCAGCCCTGAAGCTGGTATTGGATATGTGTATGTGCTTTTACTAGTCATTGTTGATGTATTGAACCTTTATCATCATAAACCCATGCTTGTATCTCAAGAACTTTGTTTTAAAATAAGTGTCTGGCATGATGGCTCACAACCACCTGTAATGAGGTCTGGTGCCCTCTTCTGGCCTGCAGACATACGCACAGACAGAATATTATACACATAATAAATAAACATTAAAAAAAATAAATAAAATAAGTGTCTGGTATTGCCACTCTAGCTTTTGAGAGGTTTCTCTCTGCCCAGTGGATCTCTTATTGTCTGTTACTTTTCTCTTATGGTGCCGTTTAATCTGTATCTTCAAGACAGCGTGTAGCTGGATCTGACTCTTTAGTGGTCTCCTGCGTTTCCTGGATGGTCTAAGCCATTGACTTCTAATGTCATTATACTTCCTGGTAAAGTTGCTGTACCACTTGCCCTCTGTTTCCGTAGCGCATGCTTCCTTGTTCTCTGTTCTTCCTTGGATGCTTTTGCATTGGGTTGGTTGTTTGTTTTGAGGCAGGGTCTCACTCTGTAGCCCTGGCTGGCCTGAAAACCTCTCTGTAAACCAGGCTGATCTCATGTCCGTAGAGATCCGCCTGCCTCTGCTTCCCAAGCGCTGGGATTAAAGGTGTGCACCAGCGTGCCTGGCACACTGACCATCTTTTAGTGTGACATTTCATGTACTTAATGACTGTTATTTTCTTAGTTCTTGTTCTGGGGATAACCCTATGTACCTGAGTTATCAGAATAATGTGCAGAAATCACGCTGACTTAAGTCTAAGCCAATATGGACCTTACGTCTGTAGAGAACCGGTCCTTTCCCCTTCTGTGCTGTTAGATGGGCCACACCCGAGATGCTCTGAGTGTGACAGTACACCGTCACAGCCATCACTTGGCAAGAGTCCATCTCGGGAAGCTGGGGGAATGAGGGAGGGAAGGCATGTTCTAGGAGGGTTTTTTTTTTTTATCTGCCTCCTTAGCTAGCTTAGTTTTCCAGTTCTCTTCGTTTGTTTTTTTAGATTCTTGACCCTTGATGGCACTCCGTCCTCCACATTTAACCCCTGATGGCACTCTGTCCTCAGCATTTAACCCCTGATAGCACTCTGTCCTCCGCATTTGACCCCTGATAACACTCCGTCCTCCGCATTGGATCCCTGATGTCACTCCGTCCTCCGCATTGGACCCCTGATGGCACTCCGTCCTCCGCATGGCTTTCCCACACTCATGCCCTCTGCACTGCTGCTGCTGAGCAGTTGGAGTTCTCTAGCACAGATGCACTCGCATGCGGGTGTTGCATTTATGCTGTCTGGTTAAGCCGGTCAGGAGATTGGGGGAAACACTCCCTCGGATGATTTTACAGGTGCAGACTTTCCTTGATGGAGCTCCTGAAACTTGCTTTTAGGCTAAAACATGCCATCTTAGCTAGGTTTCTACTGCTGTGATAAACACCATGACTAGAATCCACCTAAGACATGCTGTCTTAGCTAGGTTTCTACTGCTGTGATAAACACCATGACCAGAAGCCACCTGGGGAGGAAAGGGTGGTGTGGGAGGTCCTTCTGTCTATGTGTTGCTTTTTTTGGTTAATGAATAAAGCTGTTTCGGCCAATGGCTCAGCAGAATACAGCAAGGCGGGAGTTCCAAGCAGTAGAGGAGGAAAGAAGGCGGAGTCAGGGAGATGCCATGTAGCTGCCACAGAAGACAGGTGGCCGAATGAAACCTCACCAGTAGGCCACAACCATGTGACAATACACAGTAAATAGAAATGGGTTAATTTAAGGTATAAGAGCTAGTTAGCAATACGTCTTAAGTGATTGGCTGAGCAGTGTTTTAATTAATATAAAATTATAATTAGTGGTTATTTCAGGTCTGGGTGCCCAGGAATGTGGGCAGCCTCTGCCTATTATCTTACAACTCTCGGGGCACACTCCCTCGTTGAGGGAAGTCGGGGCAAAACCTCCAGGCAGGAACAGGAGCAGAGTCTTAGCAGACTGCTGCTCGCTGGCTTACTTCTTAGAGTGCCCAGGACTCCCTGACCGGGGGTGGCATGGCCTACAGTGAGCTGGACTCTCCCAAATCAATCATCAATTAAATGCACCACAGGCTTGACCACAGGCCAATCTGGTGAGGACCTTTTCTCAGGTGAGGCGTCTTTTGTCCAAACGACTCTAGCTTGTGTTAAGTTGACATAAAACTAGCCAGAGCAAATGTTCCTAGCTTTTCTTGCTATGAGAGTCTTTTAAGAATATCTTATGTTACATTCTACTGAACACGCCTACAAATTCACATTGTTATTGTTATTATTATTTATTATTATTATTGACAGGATCTCATTATGTAGCACCCAGCCTGGCCTACTGCTTGCCCTGTAGACCAGGCTGGCCCCAAACTTAGAGATCCACCTACCTCTAACTCCCAAGATCAAAGGCGTGTGCCACCGTATCAGACTCACAGACTCTTTTGGAAGATTTTTTCCTGACTTCACGGTTCATAGTGGACAGTCTCTCTCCCTTTTAGCATTTTAAAGTGGCAGTTTCCTCAGAGGAGAAGTCGCCCTTTCTCTTGGTGGGCTACCTTCCCTTTTTCTATTCTCCAGATTTCTCTCCTTGTTTCATCTCTTGCTATTTTGATCTCAGAGCGTCTGGGTGTGAGTCTCCTGTTTGGAGGTTGTTCAGTTTCTTAGACGTGTGGTTTAAATTACTTAAAACATTTTTTTTTTTTGGTGGAGGGATTTTCAGATATTATTTCCTTTATATTTTTTTCCCTATTCTTTTTCACTCCTGAGACTCTCAGTCTACATTTGGGGGTTCACTGCATGGCTTATACCTTGACTTTTCTTCATCCCTTCCCTCTGGGCCTGTCTCTCTGGTCATCACAAGGAAAACCAACTACGTGGCAAAGGGACGCGCCTGTCCGCCCAGTGTCAGTGAAGCTTTCTCTTCGGTTCAGTCCCATGCACCACGCTGCCCTTCCCTAGACTTTACTCTGGATTCTTGTAGACAGTCCCTGTCTTGTCAAAATGCTCGATTGGATTGGACATAACGGCCGCTGTAACTCAGATTTTTGCTGAGTCCGATAACCAAGTTAGCTCTTTCATAGGCATTTTTCAGTCTTGTGTTGGTGTCAATTTCCCGTTTTTTCTACGTCCTGAAAACTGGGCATTTTAGATAATATATCATAGTGGCTGCAGACACAGGTTTCTCTTGCTGCAGGCTTGCCACCACTTACTTCTTGACCGTTTTAGGATTCATTCCTCCTCCCAACACTCACAGTTGGAGACGTAGTCACTGGGGTGTGCACAGTCATCCGAGATAATGGGGGGGGGTTATCCAAAGGTGGGCTATAGGGTCTCTCTTTAGGGCCCCATTATGTCTCCTCCCCCAACCTCTCTGAGAAGCTGTCTGTCTTTACCGACACCATATCAAGCTGCCAGCCCCCATCAATTGCCTAAGGGGTGCTGTGCTTTCAGACAGTGTCCCGGAGCACACAGCCCTCTATAGTGCATTCTCTTAAACCGAAGCCCCCTTGCAGGCTGACTTTGAGGCCAGTCCTTGAGGTTTGGCCAGGAGGGCTCTCATAGCTGCCTCTGCCTTGGAGTCTCCATTAAATCAGCTGGCCCACAGTGGGGCTTCTTGCTGCTGTGGAGCTACCGGTATCTTACACCCGTCCCACCTTTGCCGTTTATTTTCCCTCCTCTGTCTGGTCTACCGCTCAGGCAATCTCACTAGGTTTTCATTCATGATAACTGCACTTTTCACGGCACCCATTCCATTCGGGCGTGTCTTGTCCTTCCTGTATCAGTTTTTTCTTGGTTATTTATGTTGTCAACCTCTCGCACGCCATTTTTAAAATTGTCATCATTTTAAAGTCCCTGCCTAGTTGTTTCAATAGAAAGGCAGTTGTGTGGTGTGCGTGTCTGTCTGTGTGTGTGCACACACGCGTGCATGGTGTCTCCCTCCTTTGACTGTAGATCAGATTTTCTTGCTCCTCCAGGGATCCTGTTTCATCCTGCTTGCCCAACATGTCGTATCAGATGACAGTGTCATCTTGCTTTCCAGTCCTCAGAGCTGGAGTGCTCTGTCAGAGCTGAGCTGGGCCTGCAGGGCAGCTCTCGTTGATTCTGCTCTCTGCCTTTTGAAGCACCCCAAGGGCAGAGTCGGCCTTTCTCTTGTCATGGCTCCAGTCCTCAGAGATCACTCTGAGCTCAGTGTGAGCACTTTCTCAACCTTGCACAGTTCTGGTGCAGGTTGCATCCTGGCTAGCTGGTGTGGGACTCTCAACAAGATGCTCTGGTTCTCGTGTCCCATCGAGAGGGGCTCCTCTCTAAGCTCCTGGCCTTTGAAGGACAACCGCTTTATCTGCAGAAAATAGAAGTGATTCTTCTCAGGGTTTCTCAGGTCTATTCCATGCCCTAGACTTCAGAACCTCAGCTTGGAGTTACCGGCATTTCTTTTGGGTTTCATCCTTGGTCTCCCTACTTTTAGAGGACACCTGCGTCCTACCTGGAGAGACTCGCATGTAGCGCTGGGATCCTCCTGTTTTCTTGTGTTTCTCTTTGAAGACTGGCCAGTTGTACACTGGACTGGAGCTTCCCCATACTCCAATTTGTCCCCTGCCATCGATATTTTCCAAAAATGTTAGAAGTCTTCTCCTTCCTCCGACCAAGCCAACAACACCCCTTAAGGGTCCTGCCACAGGCAGGGATGGGAAAGTCAGCTGGATAACTCTGCACTGGGTTTCATGCAGATCCTGGTCATATGTTTCCGTGGTTTAAATGAGAAATGCCCCCCAGGGGCTCATGCATTTGAACATTTGGTCCCCAGTAGGCAGTGCTGCTTGGAGAGGTTGTAGACTCTCTAGGAGCTACGGCCTTGCTGGGGAATTGTGTCACTGGAGTGCGCTTTGAAGGTTTATAACCTTGTTCTACTTCTTGGTCTCTCATTTTGCTTCCTGTGTGTAGGTGAAATGTGAGCAGCTAGCTTCCTGCTCGGGCCGCCTGCTGCCAGATATTATATTGTGTTACAGACTTCCCTGATAAAGCTAAGCTCACCATAAGCATTCATCTCCTACGTTGTTTTCCATCAGAGGATTTTATCCCAACAGAAAAGGAAGTAGATGCGTTTAAACCCCCGACTGTCCACAGTGAGGACAGCGCTCTCCTGGAGAGTCCGAGGTGACGTCTCTCACATAACAAGGCTAAGGTTATCAAGCGGGTCACAGAGGGCGGCTCTGCAGTAGCTAAGATGTTAAATCAGATCACTGGAGAAGGCTCTGCTGGCCCTCACACCTGCCCTGTGTTTTCCCAGACCCGATGAGCAGGTGGCGAGTGGCACGTTGCATGGTTTTGTGACAGAATCCCTCTGCACTATAGGCTGCATCTCCTAAGTCTTCAGACCCAGAGAGAAGGGAAAATGGCAAAGGTGTTTGGCTACATCCTCTGAGACAGGTTTGAAAGTTGGCCCTCTAGGGCTTCTGTGGGGCTACCTGAGAGGTTGAATGTTACCCCCCACACACATGCCTGTGGCTTCTGTGACTGTGATGTCAGGGTTGGCCATGAAGTGACAGACGTGCCTCTCAGTGGGAGGGGTGGGTCCAGGAAGTTGACTCAGATGGAAATTTGATCTGCATGCATGGATGGCTCCAGCAGGTAGAGGGAGGCCTCTCTGGTCCTCCATGTGACCAGTGACAGCATAGTTTCTCTTGATTCCCATCTGAAGGACTCTCAGTGTTGTTAGGGGACAATTTAGAGACATCACCCGGTACTCAAGAAGCTCTGCGTGCCCACTTGCATCCTCCTTCCCTCCCTTTCTCCCTGCCTCCTTCCAGCCCTCTGTCTTTCCATCCATCCTTCATTCCTTTTTTCACTCATCCAATCATTTTCTCACCGCAGTGTCTACTGAGTGCCAGGTATCACACAGGGCAGTGGATGGTGGCGGTGACTAATAAAATCCATCCCACCCTCAGAGTGCTGCAGTCTGGAGGGAAGGACAGACCGGAACCAGCCACTCCGTCAGAATATAATAGGGTCAGCCAGACAAGGCCTGGTTTAGAGTAGGGGTGCCCTAATGGTTTTCCTTGCATACTGTAACCTTCACCCTGAGAGTCCGCGGGGAACGGCCTTCCTCAGACAAGGGTTGGCAGAAGAGAAAGAGTGCTTCTTTCTTAGCAGCAGTGTGTGCCTCCCTTGCTAAGGGGCGGCTCAGGTCGGGGCCCAGCAGAGGGACCTGTAGCTGTGGAGAGACAGAGATTTTGTCCTAACAAGGAAGGGAGTAAGTGTGGTAGCCATGGCCAGCAGGATTTGGTTTGTATTCCTGAGGCATTCCTCTTCTGGAGAGGAATTGGGGTGGGACTTAGAGGTTGGAGTGGGGATCTCCACAGTCACCCAGGCAGAAAGAGTAGGAAGGCATCCAAGGCTGGGAATGGGAATAGTAGAGAGACCTGAAGTAAGCCGGAGTCGGACAAGAGGCCAAATTCCTGTGATTTGGCACTATCGTACGTGTGCGTGCATCACACACACACACACACACACACACACACACACACACGCACACAAATTGTAGTACATTTGGCAGAGAGACAGAGAGAGAGGAGAGAGAAAGGGGAGAGAGAGAGAGAGAGAGAGAGAGAGAGAGAGAGAGAGAGAGAGAGAATAGTACAGTTGGCTATATTACTTTTCTAGGCATCCATGATGAATGGCCTCCAATTTAGCTGCTTGATGTGAGAGATGTTTGCTCTTCCGTAGCTCTGGAGGTGAGAATTCTGTAGTCAAGCTGTGAGCAGGGCCACACAGAAGTTGAAGATTCTTGGGGAGGGTCCTTCGGCCTCTCTCTGGTGGCTCCTGCAGCCTGTGTCTGCAGCACTCCAGGCGCTCCCTGTGTATCCCATAGTCTTCCTCATGTGTCTTCTGTGCCCCTCCCTTCTGTGAGGGCAGAGTCTCTGGGTTTGGGTTACCAGCAGAAGCAGAGACTGCTTGTTTATTTCCCAGCTCCCCAGACCCGAATAATCACACAGAAACTGTATTAATGACAACACTGTTTTGCCAACAACTCGGGTGTATTTCTAGCTAGCTCTTATATCTTAAATGAACCCATTTCTATTATTTTGTATTTTACCATGAGGCTTATAGTGTTTTTTTTTTTTTCTTTAACCTCTTGCTTCTTGGGCAGCTACACGGCTTCTCTCTGACTCCGCCTATTCTCTCTATATGTCTCTTCCAGCCTGGCTATATTCTGCCCTGCTATAGGCCAAAGCAGCTTCTTTATTAGTCAATGGTCATAAAACATATTCATGGCATACAAAGACCCCATTTCTAAGTGTGGTCCCTCTCTGAACTTCAGTGTGGACATGAATCTTCAGGGGACAGTCTTCCGCCGACTACAGGGAGGGAAGGGGAATTGCTTAAGATGTGCAGATAAATACCCCATGAGCAACTTAAGGGGAGGTGCTGTTTCATAGTGGTTTGGCGTTATTGTTGTGTCATACCATAGTGGACAGGAAGGACGGAGTTCTAAGAGGAGGGAGAGGTGTGGCCCCAGTGACATACTTCCTCCAATCAGGCTCCACCTTCCAAGCTCTACCCCAGTCCCCAACAGTCCAGTCACATTTTGAATTTGTCAGTGGGTTGGTCCACCCAGCAGCGCAGAAGCCCCCAGAGCTCACCACTTCACAGAGTCCATTGGAGAGCAGTTAAGGTCACATTACAGGAGCCGGTGAAGGACAGTTAGTGTTCAGACCATACTAGGATGGCTCTAGAGTCTCCACTGCAGCTGCCAGTGGCTTTGGAGGTCAGAGCCCAGCATAAGGACCCTCAACCGCTGGACCAAACCCACACGTCAGTGCATGTGTGATAGAACCGCCGCTACTGAGACCCTGGGGGTGTGGGTTCCTCATTTCGGAGATCACACAGACGCTTTGGTTTGTCCAAAGTCTAGTGCTTCCCACCAGGGCTAAGACCACGGGCTGCTTGCCGATCGGTTTGGCGGGGTCAGGAGAGACATTTGTACAGGCCCTAGCCAATGCTAACCTTCACCATTCACCGTGAGCACCATGTCCCTTCCTCAGAGCGGCAGATACCCAATCATTAGCCAGCTCCTGCTAAGCCCCAGTGGAAGCCCCATTCTATTCATCCCAGGGGAAAAAGTCCTTCAGTTTCTGCCTGGGTTAGAGTGCGGGGCTCTCCAGGCCCCTCCCCCGTGTCTCCGTGTCTGCTCACCACAGGGTTAGAGTGCTGGGCTCTCCAGGCCCCTCCCCCGTGCTTACTCTGCACCTGGCTTGCTGGGTTTTGTCTTATTTTGTAATCAAGCGAAAGCATCTATTTCAAGTAAGTCTAAATTGAAGTTTCATTTCCCAAATTGCAGGCAAGGCATAAGCAGTCTCCCAGGGAAACACCCACTTTAGAAAATTGACTTAGCGGTGCCCCTGGCAAGGGGGCCTTTTCCAAGAGCTTTGAACCGTTCACTGGGATTACCAGCATCGCGGGGGGGGGGGTTGGGGGGGGGGGAGGAGGAACTCCGCGTCCATAGCATTCCTGGCATTCACGATGGATTATGTTTTTCTTTGGATGTATTCTGAGACATAAATTTGAACAGGGCTCCTTAAAATAATAAAGAATTGCCGCTCCAAAGGGCTGTGCTGGCCCCGTCACACCTAGGTGCTTGATTTCAGTGTACCCTGTAAGACCTGGGGAGGGGTGGAGAACCAGCTGGGCTGCCTAAAGACAATGGCAGTATCTGTGCCTCCCTCCAGGCAAGTGCAGTGAGTTCCATGTGGTGCACAGTGCTGGGATCATGAGCTTTGTGCTTGGGCATAGAAACAAGGGAGAGTGCATGGTGGGCTGGAAAGTTATGGTCACAGTCAAGTGCTCCTTAGAAAGAACGCTGTCCATGGGCTCCAGGTTGAACCGGGTGGAAATGCCCTGTGGGAGAGCTGAAGGAGGGACTGGGCGAAAGGGAAGTGAATGTGGCTTCTGTATCTGAGGACCAGATTAGGGGTCGGCGTGAAGGAGGGGCACAGGCATGTCATGTTCTCATGGGGAGGGAGCCCGATGGTGGTGACTGGATTGTGTTGGGGTTGAGTGTCCAGGGTCTTGATTCCGAGGGAGGATTTATCTCCCCAGGGGCACTAGGAATTGTGAAAAGACAGTTGAGACAGCCATGGGCATCAGTGGTCACAGGGACACTAAGGTCGCAGTTAATGTGGGCAGGGCTGAGGTCTCGGGTACAGCATGCTTCTCATCGGGCGTGTAGAAGCTCTCGGGGGCCCAGAACCCCAAGGGAAGTTTGAGTGATCTTGAAAATCCATAGAGAACTTGGACTCAGAGACTGGATCCAGGGGAAGGGGGGCCGTGCGTCAGCATCTGCTGGACACCTCTGACTTTGGAGTAGACAGAGCTGGCTCCTTCTCACCTGGGCTTTGGATGGTTCAACACTCTACACCATTTTCCATGGCTCTTTCCTCAGAGTTTGACACAAATGTACCCAATGTGAAGGTCATCAGCTTGGGGCCTGGGTCATGGCATCTTGTCTTAGCCTACACCCACATATGCCCTAAGTCTTCCCATTCCCAACCAAACCGCTAGGCCCCTGATCTGCTGCACAGGGATATAGGGTTAGGTGTAGTGTCCCAGGGGATCAGTGAGGGGCGTAGAATGGTGAGAGTAGTGGGGTGCAGGGGTGAGGTGGTGGGGCTCAGAATAGGGAGGATAGTGGGGTACAGGGTTGAGGTAGTGGGGTGCAGGACTGTTTGTGGCAGCTACACTGGAGATACAGAGATACACAGTGAGACAGTAAGAAAGCTAAAGACAGATTCAGAGAAACAGCGAGAGAGAAGGGCAAACAGACCAAGAAATACACAGACTGAGAGACAGAAACAGAGATGGGAAGGGGAGAGATAGATAGCTGGTTGTGCCCCGCAGACCAAGCGGATCAGGAGCTGGAGTGATAGACAGGAAGCATGCGTCGAAGGTAGGCTGGTGGTCCTGGAGCCTGGGAATCTGGAGGTCCTTCTCTATCACCAGTTTCCTCTTGAGCTGTCCTGCATGCACTGTGGCTCCTCACCTTGTGTCATCTTAAATAATAGCTTGTTATTGTTAGACAGATGCTCAACATTACCCTCAGATGACCTTCCAGTGGCTTCCTGTGACCAGCCTGGAACCCCCCACTTGAGGCCCAGTGCCTGAAATGCCTCAGGCAGTACTAATGTGCCTGGGTGGTGGGGACCCAGGCCGGAGGAGGGGCTCCTGTTATCGGGGTGACTCTGGGAAGTGAGGACCAGCACACCCCTGTTGTGATAGGAAGCCTGGGTGGTGGGGAGTGGATCATCTTTCTCACCCCAGCTGGTGGTCTTGAGTAGCCTGTTTCCTCACCGATATCTGCCTGCCCACAGATCAACCCAGAATCAGGCCAGCTCAGCAGGACTAGAAGACCCCTGGACTCCAGCTGGCCCCACCATGACCCTGGATCTACCAGTGACTCACTTAAAACCTTTGCCTTCTGTATCCTTGGGCCAGCACAGTGCCCTAGGCTGGCTTCTTCCGAGGCAGGATGGGGCTCAAAGGTGTCATTAACCGGACTCTAAAGGACAGGAGCATCTTTCAGGCTCATCGGTGGCTGCAGAATTAGATTACCCAGAATCCTTAAAGGGAAGTGCCTCTTGGCAAACATGGAATAGATGTGCGATTCCCCCAGGAATTTTTATTTAGGGGGGCTGGCTCCGTGTCTGGGCTCACTCTTGGGGTTACTCTATCTCTGCTTTCCCCTTCTTCTCTGCCTCCCCCAGTTCATGTCCCTGAGCCTTTGCTATCTGTTAAACCTCATTTCAGGCCGGAGGAGGGGCTCCAGTTATCGGGGTGACTCTGGGAAGTGAGGACCAGCATGCCCCTGTTGTGATAGGAAGCCTGGGTCATCTCTCCCTCTTGCACTCAGGGAAGGGCCCGGGCCACACTGGTGTTGCAGGACCCAGTGACAAAGTTGGCTAGCTTGCTTCTGGCCCAGGCTGGCTATTTGTGGTAAAGAAAATGTGGTACCATTCCCAGCCAAGGCAACCTTTCTTCCAAGTGGGGATTCTCACCCCAGGGGTTTTCTGCCTTCAGGGTACGTGGGCAGTTTGCCGAGCACTTTGGCCATCCTAACTCCTGAGAGCATCCCGTGGGTAGAGGTTAGGCACGCCTCTGAAGTCCTGTGATATATAGCCCCACCTCACAGAAGCCTTTGTCATGAATGCCATCAAGACTGAGGATGGACATGCTTCCCCCAGGCCCCCCTGAGACTGACTTTATGGCCCTAAGCCTGAGCCAGAAGCTCTGGGCCTGGGAGTGGGTGTGGGATGTCAGGTGAGCCTTGGACACTGGCCTGCTGCTCACTCCGTGGCATGGCTGGGATCAGCGGTTTTGTCCACGGGTTGGGTGTCAGAATCCCCTTGTGGACCGTGGACCCACAGACTGAAGTCTGGACATGGTGAGGGCATCGGGACTGCGGGCTGGGGTGTGGGGAAGTCACAGAAGCCCCATGAAACTCTGTCTCTGTTACCCAAGTCTGAGAGCAGTTGCTGCAAGAATGAGTTTGTATATTCCTGCAGGTATGGAGCGAAGTGGAGGCTGGGAGGGGCCAGGCCCTTGGTCCCCTGAGCTGCCCTTCTCACCCTAGCCTTGCTCCGCTCATGCATGTCTGTATTTAAGAATGTTTACAGATAATAACGGGCTTCAGCCCCCAAAGGCAGACGGAAGCTTCCTGGCAATTTTAGCGTTGCGAGGTGCTGGGCTAGAGGGTTTTCTCGGAGTCTGAATGAGCCAGTGAACAAGCCCGGAGCTCCTTGCCAGCCTGTGCCTCCCAGGGCTCTCGGGAACATCCAGGAACTGCAGGGAAGCTGAGTTGCTGGGGAAGATGGAGACTTCCATCCAGAGACACCCCTTGACCTTGGCCATGAGGCAAGTCGAATTCCCCCCTCCCCCGCCGCCCAGGGTGGGCATCTATTTAGGGGAGACCTTTGACAGGCAAAGGCTGAACATATCAGTGCTGCAGCCTCGTGGGGGAACGACTTTTTCTCTGGAATCAAAGGGCTATGTGGGACTGAGTCTGGCATCTGGGAGGGTGCTGAGCCTCCCACAGGCAGGTCCTATTGACGTGTCCCTGTGGGTCACACCAGGGCTAGCTCTGAGCTTGTGTCCTGGAGTCCAGAAAGAGCCCATTGGCCTTTGTTTCTATGGAATGTCATTGTAACCTATTACTTCTATGCTAGACATACAAGCTCTACCTGCGTGCCTTTTCATCGCGAGCTGCAGGATAATTTCCAGGAAACAATGGATTGCTGCTTCCTTGGGATTGCCCGTGTCCCGTTCTCAAACCATGTTTTGTGAAAATTTGGCATACAGCATAACCTCCCTGGTGGCTGTTTCAGCAGTCCTGTCTGGCTGGAAATAAATCTCCCTGTCAGGAGTTATTGTCCCCTGGGGTCTCTGTCCCAGCGATCCCGCTGGGGATATAGGTAGGTTACTGTTTGGTTCTGCACATGAAAGCATTCAGTCATTCGGAAGTAAGGTTAAAGCCCGCAAAGGAATGGGGAAACTGAGTCAGGGTGGTACGTGATTTTAAGTTCATGGTTCCCTAAGGCGCCTGCCGTGTTCCAGGCTGCAGGGATATTTTGGCCCAGTGGGAACTGGGCATTCTGGAATCCAAGGACTTCAGGAGAAGAGCGAAGTCTGCATGCTGGCAGATTTACCCCATCCCCCTCCCAACCAAAAGCTTCTTTCTCCTTAGGGGGCTGGAAAGAAGGTCAGCTCACAGGCTTGGCATGTGTGCAGCACCACCGTCGGTTCTTGTGTTTGGCTTTGTGGATGAGGTGCCGAACGCGTGCTCATTTTAAAAACACAATCTCTAGGAATAATAAATTATGTATCTAAAAAAAAACCCATCATGGTTGAAATTCATTCAGAAATAATCAAAGCTGGATTGTCTGGGTGGAGAGAGGATCCAGGGGAAGCTGTTTGGAAGCTGACATGCAGTTGGTGTGACTCCTAGGTGTGACTCCTAGGTGCGACTCTGGCAGAAGTAAACATTCCCAGAGTTGTCTGTGAATTCACTGCTATCCGACTTCACAACTTGTACCAGTGAAGTTAAACAAGAGAAAAAGGAAGCCCCCTGCTCCCCCCCAAAAGACGCCGGCTTTTTACAAACACTGTGGTCCTTGTCTGAGTCACATTGTAAGTAGCTCAAGTAATTGCATTTCTGTGTACAGGCAAACACACACACACAGACACACACAGACACACACACACACATGCACACATTCATATATGCATTTTTCCTTGTGGAAAATGGTTTATATTAACTTCTTGATTGCCAAGGAGTCACAGCCCCAGTCCTTGTCATATACCTTCAGCCTGCTGTCTGTTGTTACATGATGCAGTCACCTTGCTGGTAGAGTGATGGCTCAGATCATGTATGTTTAGAGTGTTCTACTTGTAAACATCTAACACGTCATTATTAGGGGCAGCCTGCCTCCCCTGAAGTCACACTCTGTGAACCTGTGGAGCTGCCAGCAGGAAGGACCCAGCCTGAGGACCCAATCAGAACCTCTTACCGAGATGGTTGAAGCCAGTTTCTCTTGGATCCCAAGGTTGATGCTCTAGAGCCCTGGAGCTCTTGGTGCTGAGCCTGGCAGTCTATTTTTAGCTCCCTTCTTTCATGCATCTTGACATCATTTGACATGCCACAGCTGAGCCTCTTCTGTGCACGCAGATCCTGCCCTCTGTGATCTGTGTTTTGTGGAATAAAAATAGTCCTCGGCTAAGCACACTTGTTTGTTGTATATTAGATTTATCATCTGGGGGGACTTAAAATATAAATTACTTTTAGAAGATACAAAATAAGGCAGGGAAGACAGCTTAGTGGTGCAAGCATGAGGCCTTGGGTTTGATCCCTAGAACACATGCTCACATTACCTTGTAATCCCAGCACTGTTGAAACAGAGGCAGGTGGATCCCTAGGGCTCCCTAGCCAGCCAGCAGAGCCCAAGTGATGAGTTCCGATCAGTGAGAAAGTCCAAGAGAAAGACTGTTCGGGAATGTCACCCAAGGTGGACCTCCATCCTCCACACCAAAGCACACACGTGCACACATATGTAAACACATATAAAGACAGACACAAAGTTAAGCCTATCTTTTTATTTTATTTCTGTCTATCTACCCGCCCACAGCCACCAAGCATAAGGACTCTTATCCTGCCACTAGACCAGGAGATAGGGAGCCATGGTCCTGAGCTTGGAGTACAGCATCATGCAAAACTCACCTGTGGGGCTTTTGAGTCTTAAGACCAGGGAGTGGAAAAAAGAATTGATTTTCCAGCAGTCCTGGATGATAGTTCTGGGGACGTGCCCTATGACCCAGATCTAGGCCACCTAGGACGACCTCGGAAATTTAGGGAGTAGAGAGCCTACTTCAGAGATAGATGGAAGAGCAGGGGGCGTTAGTTGCATCTGGTTCATGAGGTTGAAGGTGAACTTGACTGGGAAAGAACGAATATGTTAATCAGATGTGATAACTGGGGATGGGTACGGGTGAGGACCAGGAGAATTCCTTAAATTATCAGATGTGATCCTTACGTTTGGGAAGAACGAGGTTCTGCTGTCCAGAGTTCAAGGGGTGTGAGCCAGGCACTTGGCTCTGCGGTCCACACAGGTACAGATGGACATGTCGCTGGTGGGCACACACAGTGCAGGGTGGTGTCGCCATTTGCTGGAGCTGTGGGCGTCACAGGGCTCGAGATACTTCTCTGCCCATCGAGAGATCTGATAAGCATTCAAAACGCAAGATAGACCTTAGAGGCTTGGGAGAGCGTCTCCGTGGCAGAGCTCTTACCAGCGTGTATGAGGCCCTGGGCTGCATCTCCATCAAGTACAAAAACAAAAGGAAAATGGGACGTAGAACCGTGGCAGAGTGTAAACTGATGGAACAGGCCTGTCCCAGCTAAACTGCTCTGGGAACATCTGTGTGTATGGATATGAGCACATGCGTGCCGCATCCCCCTCTGCGTCCAGGGGGTCTCCTTTCATTTCCTCGCTTTGGCTTTTCTTCATGTGTCCATAGTCTCCTGGTCCTCCCTGCTTCCTTCCTCCCCTTCTCTGCACACTGGGCTTCCCTACCACCTGCCCCCTCCGGGCCACCTGTCAGCAATCTGGGCCATGAGGATTTTGTCTACGGATGACCCCAGACGCACTCAGAGGGAAGGTGGGTGAAGGGTTTCTCTGGGGTCTTCCGTGTTGTCGCCTTGCTGGTGGGAGGGACTGCTCCAACCACTGGCCAGCACAGCGGAGGAGGAGCCAAGGCAGAAGCCACAGGCCCATGCAGTGGGAAACACTTGCTTCCTGCCTGGTGCCAGCGTGTGTCCACCCTCGGTCACTTTTTCACACCCAAGTCCACACAGGCACATTTAAGCTGGAGACACAACAAGACATCAAAGCCCTGGAGTCTAACAGGTCTACACGGAGACATCCGTCTCCAGTGTCTTGTCCTGCTTTTATATTCAAAGTTTTTCTAAGACATTTTGATAACTGGACTGGTGGCCCTGGGTCGCTACAGGAATGCCACAGCGTTCCGTTCTAGGATCTGAGCCTTCAATGCAGACCTTATCAGCTTGGTACATTTATCACCAAGGAAGATGATATAAATAAGTATAACTTTTGCCTAAAGCCCTCGTTTTATGCTATTTCTATTTAAAATAATCTTATTACTTCTTTAATTCCTTCCCCTCCAACTCCCCCCAGGTCCACATCCCTCCTTCTTCTGTTTCTCTAAACCAATCAGGTATAATCTATGCTGTCCATACGCTCTTGGCTGTGTGGCCATCCAGTGGAGGACGGAATCAGTGTGGCCCATGTCCTCCCGAACCTGATAGCAAGCTCCTCAGTCAGCAGAAAGTGCGAGAGCCTGAGCCTGTAGGAGGTGACGGCTGGTAAACTCTAAGGACTCAGGTTTGCAAAGCTCATGGCCCCCATCCTGCCTTAGGGTTTGGATGGGCCGCTCAGGGTCACCATGCCCCTATGAGTGTACACGGGGTGGTGTGAGCAGAGCGAGCATGCTTTGGGGGGATAGGCAGCAACAGTACCCGTTATCCCGCCTGCCAGCAGGGAGCATTGTGGGAGATGAAAGGGGAAATAGAACAGGGGAAGGGACTTGTCAGTGTGGTGGGTGGCAGACTACGGAGCACTAACTACAGTGGTGGTGGGGGGACACAATAAGGAGGTGGCATCTGAGCAAGGATCTGATGGGGTTAGGAAATGAGCAGAGTAGATTTCTAAATAGACAGAAGCCTTGTGATCCAGGGACACTCCAGTGCAAAGGCTCCACGTAGGAACCTGCCTGAGACAAGGAGCCCAAGGCGGCTGAAGTTGCATGCGGCCCCTGCAGAGAGACAGGCAGCAGCAGCGTGGAGATCACTCTGACTTTGGTCTGAATGTGATGGGAGCCACCGGAGGTTTGAAACTCAGAGTAGCACTGATTTAAGAGAACCCGCGGACCACCAGGGTGAGGACGGATCAGCGAGACAGGGCTGGCCCAGGCTGGAGGCCATGACGGCTGTGATCCCGGCAGATGAGGGGATGGTCACAGAGAGGGACATGTCTAGAAGATGGAGGTGACTAGCTGGCTGGAAGAGTGAGCAGAGGAGGGAGGATACGCCGCTGTCTCAGGGGACACAGCTTCACCCTCAGCCTTGGAAGAATGGGGGAGGGAAGGGAGGCTACGGGAAAGCAGCTGGGGGAGATGGAAGTACAGCTGTGACCATGAGGACTGTGCAATGCCTGCTGGACTTCCCTGTGGAGATCTGCGTTGCAAAGCTGCGAGGATGGCCAGGACTGAAGGGACCCTGTAGGGGCCACCGTTGTACATACGCGGAGCCCGCAGTGGTACTCTTGCCCAGACTCAGTTATTTGTCTGCTGCCTGCATCCAATTTTCTGAATACTTTCTTTTAATCAAAGTCCTTTTAAAAAAGGGATTCTTTTAAAAAGGGAACCTCTTGTCGGGAGTGGAAAGCCAATAGCGCTGTGTCTGATGAAGGGCAGACGCTGACCGACGCGGTGAAAAGCCGTATGTGGGGGTTGGGAGGATGCTCAGTGGGTGAAGTCCTCGCTGCACAAGCTTGAGGGCCTGGGTCTGTGATCCCTGCACCCACGTAAAAGCCAAGCATGGTGACCTACCCCTGTAATCCCAGCGCTGGGGAGAGGATAAGGGAGGGAATCCCAGCAACCGGCGGGCCAGCCAGCCTTGCCAATCAGTGAGCTGCAGGTTCACCAAGGCATCCTGTCTTGAAAATGAGAGTGGACAACAGTCAAAAGAAATGTAACCACTGGCCTCCCCAGTTAGTTGTGCATACATATTTACAGTTGCACACTCATCCAACACACATCACATGCACACGCAGAGACACACACACAGAGACACACACACACGCACACCAAACTAGTAAACAAAACATTGTGACATGTACTGTAGTTCACAGGACGTGACCTCTCTCCGAGGGTGTCAGGCCAGAGGACCCTTTGAACTCTGTAAATGTGGCAACGATAGATGTCAGGATGTCTCAGGCAACAGGGTGCCAGGTTAAAGCAAGGTAGGCTCCCTTGATGGTCTTGGCAGGTCAGAAGAAACGGTCCACAGATTTCCCCAGGTTACTTCATGATCTCCTGTGTGCCTGACCCCTGAGGAGGCTCTGAGCGGAGCAGTTGTTCACTCGGGGAGTGCAGAACAAGGAAGCCTGGGATCTGCCTTGATCCTCTGTTAGATGTTCCGTTCATTTTCTTCTCACCTTTGAGACAATATACCCACTGGAAGCATGCATGGGTGCTGAGCCCTGCCTGGTATGTGGCTCTGTGGTGCAGGTAATCGTTGGTACTTCATTCACTGCAGGCTCGCCACCCCAGCCTCTTTGCGTGCTCCTTGAACTTGACAGGCGGTTCCCAGCCTCAAGGCCCTTGCGCCCATTGTTCCCACTCTAAGAACACTTGACACCTTTTGTGTGGCCAGACTGTTGTTCTTTGTGTCTCCCATCAAATGCCACCTCAGAGCAGCCCTCCACTGTCACCCTAAGAGCCATCTCCACTCTGGTGTTGTCCATCACGGCTTTGCTTGCTGCTGTGTTAGTTTTCATGGTCAGAGCATTCTTGACATAGGAGTGGGCCACCCTGACAATCTCTGCCTACAACACGTTGCCTAGAGCAGAAGGCCCTCAGGACAGTCAAGTGGCTAAAAAAGGGAGGCTTTGAGGAGTGGGGTGTGGTCTGCAGTATCCTGCTCTCCCTGTTCCTACATGAATGTATAGGGTGCCAACTTCTAAGGCAAACCTGTCGCTTATGTTCTGTGCCATATGGCAGACCTCTTGTAGGGTGTCAAGGTAATATTTTGTGTGCCCAAAATCATGTTTTCTTACTGACTGGGAGCTGAATGAGGGTGAAGAGAGAGAAAGCAGGGTATGTCCTGGCTTGGGTGCCTGGGTGACCTCAGACTGACTGCTTACTAACCAAGTAACCCTGAAAACCACATATTAGCCCTTAGTAGCTCACTCTTTTCCCTTCTACAAGTAGAGTAAAGGATTGTACATTCTTCCAGGGATGTAGGGCAGATTAAATGAGTCTGTTACATTTACGGTCCTGGAACCAGGCAGAAGTGGAACAGCACTTGGCAGTATCTGACTGTGAGCTGATGTGAGATTGTCAACGGTGGTGAGGACGGTGATGATGATAGCGGTACGGGTGGCCATTGTGTTGGTGATGATGTTGATGGTCCTGATGATGGTGGTCGTGGTGGTGTTAAATGATGGTAGTGGTGTAAGGTGGTGATGATGATGATAGCAGTTATGGGTGGCCATTGTGTTGCTGATGTTGATGGTTCTAATGATGGTGGTAGTGGTGAGAATGACGGTGGTGATAGTGCACTTGACAGTCTGCCGCTGATAGTGCTGCTGGTAGCGGTAGTATTGACAATGGTGATCACGGTGGTCACGATGGCAAGAATGGCGACAATGATGACAGTGATATTGACTGATGATGGCGGTGACAACAGTGCTGCTGGTGAAATGATGGTGTTATTGATGATGATGGTGACAATGGAGATGGTGGTAGTCGTATCAGTATTACTGTTGGCAAGGATGGTAGTGGTGATAACATGGGCATGAAAGTAATAGTGGTGATGGTGATGATAATTAGGATGTTGGTGACAGTGACGATGGTGGTGGTGGCGGCGATGGCGATAATGGTGACCATAACCATGGTGGTAGAGACAGTGACAGCGTTTGAGGCAGTGATGGCGAGGGAGGTGTGGCTCTTTGTAATAGAGTTCAGCATATGGAACAGAGTGGATCTGATGAAAGTTCCAAAGAGTTAGATGGAGAGCTAGGACACCGGCCAGATTTGTCAGCAGTGTCAAATGGCTGGAGCAGACTCACACCACTGGAATCCACGCAGGCTGCTGGCAGGATTGCTCTTTCTTGAGTGTGGCCTGGAGCCTCCAAGAGTATCAAAGATGACTTTGGAGCTGTGAGTCTCACTTCCTCGGTGGCACAGGACCCATTTTAAGATTTCCAATCTGTTACACACCGATCTTTTCATGGATGTGGAGAGAAACACCATCAATACATTCCTTTTAGGGGTGCAGGAATGTGCACTGGTACCAACCAAATACTTACTTTCTTGCTACTGGCAATACCTTCCAGGTGGGCATTGATCAATGGTCATTGTTGCTGTCATTATCATCATCTCTGCCAACATCGTGACTGCCGCCACTGTCACTGCCGCTGTCCACAGTGGCGCTCTCGTGCTACAGGGACGCATCAGTGTAGTTGAGACTCCCACTACAGAGTCCTCCCGACCCCCGCTCCGGTCAAATGACCATTGTCCCTTATATCTTTAGCACATTGAGTGTCCATATAGAGAAGGAAGTTTTACTTGTGACTGGAGCTGTCTCTGATACCCAGGACTGGCTGTTTTCCCTCGTCTAAGGAGCAGAGAACAGGCACAGGCAGGCAGCCACGAAAGGGCCCAGAGCCTTGCCAGGATGGAGCAATTGCATTGACTTGTGTCCAGGGCGTTTATTTTGTGGCTGCTTAACGTTGCTGGAAATTGATTCTGATATTCCTAGCAGAGTCCAAATGTAAAGCTCTTCCCGTAGAGATGTTCATTTAGGTGCCTAAGATAAGTTCCTTAAAATACAAGTTATACAGTCAGTGCATCTGAATGTATTCACACAGCAGAAGCCGCAGAGGTGGTGCCAGGAGGGTTCTCAACACTCTTGCAGAGTACTCTTGCTGGAGCTCAGGTCAGCAGGTGGCATTGGACGGGGCTGTAGACGTTTGGGGTCACTTGGGGCCATGTAAACTCTTCCACCTCATCCCTAGGTAGGGTCAGCTCCCTTATCACCAACCCCTGCAGTTTGAGACATCACAGGAAAAAGACA
Organism: Dicrostonyx torquatus; assembly: GCA_028555095.1. Taxonomy (NCBI): domain Eukaryota; kingdom Metazoa; phylum Chordata; class Mammalia; order Rodentia; family Cricetidae; genus Dicrostonyx; species Dicrostonyx torquatus. The sequence goes on from JAQHUG010000645.1 coordinate 139,712, forward strand.
GACGAGCTGGACCAGCTTAGGTGCTGTATCTAGGAAGAGGGGCGGATTCTCTGTTCGCAGGAGTTGCTGGCAGGCTCAGTGTCCAACTTTAATTCAAGTCTCCTCTCCTTGCTCGGAACCCAGCCCATGCAAGCCGCTGGATCACGTGTCTTCCTCGCTTGGTGCTTCCTTCCTGCTCTTTTCCTGGCGGCTCTGTCTTTTGTTTCACCCATCGCCTCCCTCATAAAAATGGTAGGTGACCTTTCAATCCTTTTTTTTTTTTTTTTTTAACGTGGTGGGCAATGAATCGATGGTGATCAGATAAATAATGATGACGAAACCTCAAACCATGAGACATTTTCCTGTGGTCAGGACAGAGGGGCAAAGAGCATTGTGGGACATCAACTTTGTTCCCCAGCTCGGGCTGGGTGATGTCACGCTTGTTCCCAGCATTAATTTCTATTCTTTGCCGGTGTTCAGATCTCAGACCTCTATTTCAGATACAACGCAGAACTCTCCGAAGCTCATCTTTGCATCCTGTGTGGGCCGAGGTGCCTGGCTTCATTCTTGCTATATATACCCAGCGTCTCCTGGGTATTTTTAAATGCGTCTCTGCAGAGCCGATTTCTTTGTCATGTACAGCCTCATCACTGTACCAATGAGTTGCCATCGGTTTCCAAAGTCCTGGGGGGCAGATGGCACACAGGCCGTGCGTGTTCCTAAGCGGGTCCCATGCTCCCTGCAGGCTACAGGGCCACGTTGGAGGGAAGGCAGGGCTCAGGTTCTGAGCTGTTGGTGCCCTCTTGCAGGTTGCCAGGGCACTGCATGACCTACTGCTGCTGTGTCCCGTGACCTGAGAGCCACCGTCCCTCCCTCATTTGCACCTTACCCTTACCCCTGTCAAGTCCCGCCTCCTGGTATCCTGGGGAGTGCAGATCATTTCCTTCTATATTGTCACCTCTGCCTACCATGCTGAGGAATGACCTCCAGAAGGCTGCAGAGACACCTCAACCCTCCCTCTCTATTAAAACCTCTAATTGTGTCTGTGATGGGTAACTGGTCTTTTTGTGCATGTGTGTGTTCAAGTGTGTACATATGTATGTATAGATGCAGGCATGTGCTTGTGCATGAAGAAGCCAGAGGTCAACAACCTCAGGCATCATCTGATTGTCCTTCACTGGGATCTCGGGATCACCAGGTAGGCTAGGTCCGCTGTCCAGTGAGCCCTGGGGATCCTTTGTCTCCACCTCCCCAGCAACCCAGCAATGGGATGATGAGCATTTGACCATCTGACATCACACCTGGCCTTCTTTTTTTTTAAACTGAAGGTTCTAGGAATTGAACTCAGGTTTCATGCTTTCAAAGTCATCAGTTTACAGCTTCCCACGGAGCTGTCTCCCTAGCCTGGATGTGACCTTTTATATCTGAAGTGCCACTGGGGCTGGGTCCTCATGTTGTCCCATGCCCTCATTCCCACACTGCTTCAAATTCCTCAGTAGTCCAACCAGCATTTGTAAAAGGAAACAAACCAACAAATGACATACTTCAAACAACAAGAGACCTCAGTGGCCACCACACCACTTCCCGGCTCCTGCAGCCTGCCGATGGCCTGGTCCTGTAGCCTAGTGACGTGGAGATTTGCTCTGACCAGTAGAGTTACCAACCAGGTAACTCCGCCCCCCTTGCTGTGACAAGCAGGCCTGTGCCCAGCTGTGTCCTGCCTGTCCTGGCCTTTCTTTTCTTTTCTCTTTCTTTCTTTCTTTCTTTCTTTCTTTCTTTCTTTCTTTCTTTCTTTCTTTTCTTTTCTTTTCAATGTTTTGGGCACCAGATCTCATTACAGATGGTTGTGAGCCACCATGTGGTTGCTGGGAACTGAACTCAGGACCTCTGGAACAGCAGTCAGTTCTCTTAACCTCTGAGCCATCTCTCCAGCCCTGTCCTGGCCTTTCAATAGCACTCTCCGGTTCAGCACAGCTTCCTCTCAGGGTCCTTGGTCTATACTTGTCCTGCCAGGCACTCTCTCCATTGCGGATGGTTCCAAGGGGTCTGGATATCCCCCTCCTACCCACGGCGTGTCAGTTTCGCACAGCCCAGCTCTTGCCTCCTTAGACCTCGGCCCTAGATTTCAGCATGGGTGTGGTTATCTTATGCAGGCAGAGCCTTGGTTGGCACCGTGGAGAGTCTGCCTGTCACAGAGAAGCCCTCAGACCAAGGTCAGGGCAGGCTGTGTCTTTCTTCCCTCATCTCTCCTCATCGGTCATTTCTCTCCCGACTCAGCCCTGCATGGTCTGTGACTCCATTTCCAGGTTCTCTGGGAAAGGAATCACTCCCAGCCAATGCACTACACCTCACCCCTCGTCCCCGGAACATCAGGTGCTCAGACTCAGAGAGAATGCTGGCCAAGACCCTTCAGAGATACCCACCTGTCAGTTTCAGGTGAGGCTCATGGCCATGAGGGGCTAGGATGACATCCTGGGACCTGGGCTGGGCAGAGTCTGGATGATTCTAGAAGGTGTAAGAAAAAGTCAGGGCCAGCTCAGCGATAGATTCCAGCAAGTGGGGCCTTTGCTCAGGTGACGAAGTGGCCGAGGTTGGACTGTCATGGTCGGAGACAGGGAGGGTGTGGGGTCACACGTGAATTCTACAGCTCCACTGTCTTCTCCCACGGAAGCTGCCTCAGATTGTCAACAGGCCAATGTCACCTTCCCCCTTTTTGCTGTTCCATTCAATTCCGTCAGGTTTGTGTGTTAGGGATTCAGACCTCAGTCTGAGGTAAGGGAACCGTTTTTCTTTTAGTTGATGCTGGCAGACTGGCTACTCGCAGACATTCTCAGCAGACAGATAATGTCGTTTTTGTGGAGGTAAATTTATCTGGGCCTTTCTTCTTTTATGACGTCTGGGTTTTGTGTTAGAAGGGACTTCTATACTTGAAGAGTGTGTTTTAAAATGCCTTCTTTCAGTTTTATTTTAAAATGTCTTTTTTTAATGTTTAAAACTTCGCTCAATCTGGAATTTATTTTAAAATGAAATGTAAGGAGTGCATTCAGAACTTCTTTTTATTTTTCTGGTGCTACAGATCAAACTGGGGACACGTGCCCTGACGTTCTAACCTCAGCCTCTGGTGACTGAAGACAGGCTGGCCTCAAACTCGAGACGCCCCTGCCTTGGTCTCCTAGTGCTGGGACAACAGGTGCATATGGCCATGTTTGTCTTCACCAGCTTTCATTAGAGACTCTCAGCAGGTGCTCTGAGTCCACCCACTGACCAGCACCCCCGATTCTGTCGCCTCCACTCCCACGTGATGCTGGACAACATGTCTTAGCTACTCCCTGAGGTCTGTTTGTTACTGGAATTTTTGTGTTATAATCATCACACCCTATTTTTATGTTTTAGTAACTGAAAATAAGTTCTTCCCCTTTATGTACCCCTTTGTATTCATGCAAGTGTTACCTTATTTACGATGTTTCTTTCAAATCTTACAAAACTTGATGGGATTTTTTGGTCCTATGGGAATCACTGAATTTTAATGAGGGAAGGATGCTTCTGCCTGGCCCCTTTTCTCGTCAAAGTGATGCTGTATTTGGGGGTCGCTGATAAAGGGAGGAATCCCAACCCCTCCACCTTTATCTTTCCCCTCACTCAGAGCCTCCAGCTCCCAGCCTTTCATCTGCAGGCAGGCCGTGGGGACCGGACCTTGTGCATGGATGTCTGGTGACCTCATCCTGTGACTTCATCATAACCCCTAGCCCTTTCTGACCTGCTGTGCAGAGGGCAGAGCTGAGCTAAGGGTTTCAGGTGCATTGTCTCTGTTCCCATACTGAGACAGGCCACAGTATAAGGGACTAGAGTCAAAAGCTCATTGTGTGTGTGTGTGTGTGTGTGTGTGTGTGTGTGTGTGTTCCTGTGTTTGTACGAGTGTGTGTGCGCATATGTACATATGTATGTGTGTGTTCCTGTGTTTGTACAAGTGTATGTTCACATGTGTGTGTGTATGTATGTATGCATGTGTGTCTCAGGCGACTTCTTCCAGTATCACCCAATGTTTTGTGAAAGGGTCTCCCACTGGCCTGAGTAGCTAGACTTACTGGCCATTGAGCTAGGGGGATCGCCCTGTCCCTACATCCCCAGTGCTGGGATTGCAAGCTCACACCATCACACCTGGATTTTTGTACTTGGAATCTCATGTTTGCGAGGCAAATTCTTAGCTTTGGAGCCTGTCCTGGAACTAGCTCTTGTAGACCAGGCTGGTCTCGAACTCACAGAGATCCACCTGCCTCTGCTTCCCGAATGCTGGGATTAAAGGCGTGCGCCACCACCGCCCGGCAGCGAGGCAAATTCTTAATCCACTGAGCTACTAGCCCGGGAACCCCATTCTCTTACGGAGTTGACTCCCCTGGCCCTACAGGAACTTCTACCACGCTCTGGGAGTTGTTCTTACCGAGGAAGCAATTTGGGCCCAGCCTGAGAGACAGAAACTCTTGCAGGCACCACCGCGATGGAGCCACTGGGCTATAATGAAGATGGTTGGAATTGGGCGGCCACTCAGAATATGGCACAGCTCAGTTTGGAGACACCCTTGTTTGTCTTTGCTTTAATTCTGTGTCGATTTATAAACAGCACCCTGCCCTCTGCCCGGTGGCGGTCCCTTGTAGCTGCAACGTGAGTTTGCGTGGTTCCAGTGACCTCGGAAGAGGAGGAAGACGGAAGGCTGTGCTGCCGGTGACACCAGCAGGTGACATCTCATGGCTCCCTGCCCATCACTGCTCTCTGCACAGAGTTAGTTCCCATGCAGCCTTTTGAGGCGGGTGGTCCCATGGTATGAGGGAAGCAAGCCATCCCAGAGATGGAAGAGCTGGTGCAAGGACCTGCCGTGCATCCCCTGGGCTATGCAGGCCCTTGTGCAGCTGACATGGAAGCCCCTGGTGGAGACTCTCAGCTGCGCCCAGAGGACCTCTGTGACTTACAGACCTCCAAATCTGAATCTTCCCCTGTGAAATGCAGTGATGCCATTCACATTATAGGTTGTGAGGTTTAAAGGGGGAAGATACGGGCTAAATGTTCAGAGCGTCACTCAGCCCAGGGGAGTCTAGGAGGGCAATCCTTTCGCACCCGCGTGGCGTTTTGGAGCCTGGGTGTTCTGATCCGTGTGTGAAGCCATCCCTGTGCGTCTTTGATGGCTGTGTGCTCTCTGAGCTGGGCTCAAGGGTTTGGCAGGGTAGCGCTCCCATCAGTACCACTTGCATGGCCTTAGATAGACATGGCTTAGCTGCCTTGTGCCTGAAGTTGGGGGAGGATTCTGGAGAATTCTTGTTTCATTCCTGGGATGTGGTTCTCCCTCCCTTCTCAGTGGCAGAGCCCTCATCACACTGAGGTGCTCCAGTGTGTTACGTGCTATGCAGAGTTGGCGCTCAGCTAAAAGGGTGTCTCTCTGTGAACTTTGCAAAGACAGAGCTCCTCTTGTTTCTGTAGTGGGAACCTGCCATTCCTCCAGAAGAGAGAGACCAGACAGGACCCAACAGGATGGTCCTGGTTTATACTGGTTTTAATGAGATTGTCCCCCTCCAATAGGCTCCTGTGTGCGCATGTTTGCTCCTCACTTAGTGGAACTGTTTAGGAAGGATTAGAAGGTGTGGCCTTGTTGGAGGAGGTGTGGTCACTGGAGGTGGACTTGGGTTTCAGAAGCCCACACTAGGCGTTCTTTCCTGTCTGCTGCCTGCAAATCACATTGAAAGCCCTCAGCTGCAGTTCACCCCTGTCAGCTTCCCGCCGTGATGATAATGGACTAAGCCTCTGAAACTATAAGCCAGTCCCCAGTTAAATGCTGTCTTTTATAAGAGCTGCCTTGGTCGTGGTGTCTCTTCCCAGCAATAGAACAGTGAGCAAGACAAAGCCATTGAGCAAATAGTTTTTGAGAAAGGAAGAATCTTAGGAAATTAGGCAGATGTCTAGGTAAGAATCCGAGAGTCTGGAGGAACGAAGGCTGAGGTGCGGCTGGGTAAAAAGATGGTGAGAGGGGAAAGGGGTTGAAATGTCCCCCGGTGCGAGCGATGGCTATGAAGCCTGACTAGCGCTCTTCAGACCTCATCTGCGGAGTTTGGCAGCAGGAGAACCTTTCTTTGCCGGGTGCTAACACACAGCAGGTCTTAGACTAGTGCTCGTGGTGACGTGTTTCTCATCATTATCCTAGTTGCTGGTGGTTAGGACGCCATCAACCCGAAGACAGAGCTGTGAGTGAAGGTTTCTCTCCCACCCTCCATTTCCCAAACTAACACCCAGGGGGTTTGTATTAAGTATAATTGTTTGGCCAATGGCTCTGGCGTATTACTAACTACTTTTCACAATCAAATTAGCCCACTTTTATTCATCTATGTATTGCCACGTGGCTGTGGCTTACTGGTAATGTCCTGACATCTTACTCCTTCGGTGGTTATATGGTATCTTCCTGACTCGGCCTTCTTTTTCTCTGTATCTCTGGATTCTCTGCCTTGCTGTATTCTGCCCTGCCACTGACCAAAACAGCTCTGTTCATCAGCCAATAAAAGCAGCACATATTCTCAGCATGTGGAAGGACCTCCCACATCACAGAACAGACTACAGACTGTGCGGGAGGTTCTGCTGTCGGTCCCAGGAAGTGATCCATGCCTGGGAGGATGCTGGGATGGTGCAGTGGGTGACAGTTTGGGGTCAGGGTTCACTGCCCTGGCTCTGCTAGGTGTGACAGAGGACAACCTGTTGGCTGGGCTTCCACAGTGTTTGACTGTGGAACCCACCCATCCCCACCTTTTGGGTGTTTTGAGTATTTGTTTCCTGGCTGGTGGCACCCTGCGGGGAATCCGTGCGGCTGTCTAGCTCAACGGGGTAGGCGTTTGAAGGTTATACCGAGCACCAGGTTCCAGCAACTCTCTGTGTCCTGTCCTGTTTCCCTGTGGACAGCTTCTTTGCTTGCTCCTACTGCCAACATTGCTGCCTTGCCTTCCCCCCAGTAGTGGACTGAGATACCAAGCCTAAATCAAATTTTCCTGAATTGACTTGTTTCTGTGAGGTATTTTGTTCACAGAAGTGAGAAAAGGAACAGAAAAATGGTACCCAGGGATTGAAGTCATTGCTGTGACTGCACTGACTGCTGCTTGTGTCTTGAGAACCGGCTTACAGAGCGATTGCTTTAGAGATGCAGGCTGAGGGAAAGATAAGGTCTATGCAATGGTGTTTCTGGTGTGAGCAAGGGCGGCCATGGAGTTCCAGAAGGAAGCAGGAACTGTTGCCAGTTTGGCTAGTGGCTGTTTGGGTTCCACTTTGGGAACTAATTATGATTGTCTCCTGGACACTTGAGTGCAGCTGAATTAAAGGGTCGTGAACCATGTTTATTCGCTGGAAAAATTTCAAGGCGGCATAGAATTCACGCTGCGACACGGTCATCACTTGCTGCCTTTGGCCAGGTGTACAGTGAGCGCTGGGAGGATCTGGGAAGCATGCAGCCTGAGCAGAAACAGGGTTTATTTAAAATCGATGACAACATGGTTGGGTTACAGAG
>JAQHUG010000645.1:182060-195727 GCA_028555095.1 Dicrostonyx torquatus
GAGCCTGCGCTGGAACTAGCTCTTGTAGACCAGACTGGCCTTGAACTCACAGAGATCCGCCTGCCTCTGCCTCCCGAGTGCTGGGATTAAAGGCATGCGCCACCACCGCCCGGCAGGTGTATGTTTTTAAAAGTAAAGTTTATTGTTATTGTGTGTGCATGCATGACCCAAGTGTGGCAGTGAGTTTACACCTGCACAGCCCCACACATGACTGTCAGAATACATCTTTGTGGAGTTGATTCTCTCCTGCTAGATCGTGCCAGCTGGCCGAAGTCACATAGCCTCACACTGTCGCCAGATGGCATTGCTGCTTCCCCAGGCAGTACCAGCTCCTCTCAAGAGTCCTTCCTCTTCTAGACAAGGACCCATGAGGTCTTATTAAAGTTTAATGTGTCTAAGTGCACAGTGGCCTGGGGTTTTGTTTTGTTTTAATAAATTAGTTCTTAGTCCTCACCAATACCAGATGAATAAATTAGTAATAAGCTGTCCCCCAGGGGCTGTCAGCCTGATGGACGGCAGGCTGGAGGGTCACTTTTTCTTGTTTATTCTTACGGGATCTCCTATCATTTACCTTTTCCCTTATGACAATTTCGAGTTTTGCAGGGTTTGGAAAGGATGGTGGGGTTTTAGCTCACAGGGAGCAGTCATGGCCTCAGCTCACCTCCCCCAGGAAATGTCTGGAATGAACCTACTCTTTCCACTGAGCCTGGTCTGTGGGGGCCTTTAAAGGGTTTAGAAGAATAAACCAACGTGCTAAGGTGTGTGGGCCCTGGGGTTTCCTTTTATGCTTTCTTCCCTAGTGTGGCCAATGTTAATGAGAGCTTATCTCATTTCACTGCTAAGGGCCCAGTGTTTCTTACTGCGAGAGAGAAAGAAAGAAGAAGAGACAGAGGGGGAAAGAAAAGCAAAGCTGATGCTGGAGATGTTGTAGTGTTGCTAAAATTCCTTCCCAGGAGGAGAGGGAAACAATGCCAACTCGCAAGGTCCCAGCAATAAACTTCCAAACAACAAATCTGCCCAGGTTCACTCTGGGGAACTGAAGAGTCTGCTGGCTTCCTTATGGAGCCCAGGTGAGGGGTTACTTAGAGGGTGCTCCTCCCTGCCCCTAACAGGCTGCACCTGGAAAGTCTTTAGCCAACAGGGGTGAACCCTTTCCCTGTAACTGCTGAGATGGATGCTCCCCTTCCTAGTCCTGTGTGCTCTAGCCCCTCCCAGATGCCACATGTAGTTAGGGTAGGACTGCATACAACTGGTGGTGGAGAACTCATGTGACCCGGCCCACCCCTCTGTGAAGAGTGTGAGCTGTCAACATGCCCCATGCTGGTTTTGCTGGAGGGTTGCCCTGAACTCCCCAGGATGGTAGTTGCTTGGTTGAGAGGACAGTCACTCACAAGGTAACTAGCATTGAGCCCTGGACACCGTGAATCACCATCCACATGTATCACCCAGGGAATTCTCATGGCCATTCCTTGTGACAGGGACAGGTTTACCCCCACTCATCAGGAATGGGGAACTGAGGCTCAGAGGGTTTCAATTCTTCATCAGAAGTGCATTCAAGTGCAGTACGTGCTGGCTCTTGGGACTGAAGCTTGGCCACATAAACCATGCCATGTAGAACATACCTTAGACCCTTTCCTTTCAGGAGGTCTTACTGGATTTGTGAGAGACCCTGCACTAGTATGGAAATTGGTTCAGTAGCAAGAGCAGCCGGTGGTCTTCACACTCTGTGGGCCGCAGTGAGGGCTGTGTTGGAGCCCTGGTCGTTCACAGGGCCCAGTCTTTTCTCCAAAGCAGTTTAAGCTGTGACCTGGGGTGGGAGTGGGCCAGACCAGGGAGCAGGGGGAGGTGTTCTCAAATGGGAGAGTACCTAGTATTTGTTCTAGACACCCAAGAGAGGCCATGGAAGCAAGAGGAACCATTTTGTCACAAGGGATGACAAGCATCAGTCGAGAAGGATGCCAGTCCTGTGGGCTTCCCAGCCTCCTAGCAGAGGGACTAACAGGGGAGGGGCCACAAGTCACTTTACCAGGGCATGAAGCCATGAGAAGAAAACCAAGTCCTTGATCTCAAGAATATGCTGTTCCAGTGTAGAAGGGAAGAGATGGCTGAAGAAATCAGTGCTGGTGAGGAAGTCCAGCAAGGTGACTAGTAATAGGAGGAGCACGGGCTGTGTCCCGCCCGGCTCCCGGTGCGCGCGGACTCCTGGCCGCACAGCTAGCTTATACCCGCAATAACCACACGAAAATTATATTAATTTAAATACTGCCTGGCCCATTATCTCTAGCCTTTTTCTTGGCTAACTCTCACATCTTATTTCAACCCATTTTTAATAGTCTGTAAGTCACCACGAGGTAGTGGGCTTACCGGGAAGATTCAGCATGTCTGACCCTGTGGTGGCTTCATGGCGGCTCTCTCCGATCCAGTCTTCTTCCCAGCATACTGTTCTCTTTTCCCCACCTAAGTCCTGCCCTATCAAAAGGCCAAGGCAGCTTCTTTATTAGCCAATGAAAGCAAAGAAATACAGAAGATCCCTCCTACACCAGGTGACCCCTTGGGCCGTGAAGGAAAAGCCACCACAGCGAAGGGCTTGGGGGGATGATGAGTCGATACTCAGAGGTGAAGAGTAGTGTTGGGGTGTTGCTGGTAGGAGTGACCGTGAAGGCCATAAGGTGACCATGACGGGGCACAGATGGGATGTGTCGTGCGGTCAAGTGACTACCAGGGGAATTTGTGTTCACCTTCTGTGTGCCTGGAGCCTTCAGAGGGCTTTGCCTGAACAGGACCAAGCCTTGCCTGAACTTTTGCCCATCTCTCTCTGGGTAGTCTGGGTGGTTGGGGAGTAGAAATGGGTGCTCGTATTGCTGGAGCATTGGTGGTTCTTGCCACAACTGGTGCTGCAGGTGGCAGTGGACAGACAAGTGGAGGCAGCTGTTGGAGGAACCGAGACATTGGCTCCTGGAGACATGGAGTCACTGGCAAGTGTTTGTGCTCAATTTGACATGCAACCTGTATCTAGGGATGGGGAGAGTAGGGACCTCAGGGAGTGGAGGGTGGTGCCAGATCCTTGGGTTTCCACGTACAGTCAGGTCAGGGGGTGTTCCCTCTGGAAGAGGGAGATACAAACATGGCTGTCATCTGGCAGCGATGGGCAGGTGAAGACATGGACAGCCCATGCATCATGGGGTTTTGTTTCTGCCTTCCCCCATTTGTGGAGCTACAGTTGGCACACCTCATGTCCACCCGCATGTAATGCTAGGTGCCGTGGCATCTGTGGGAGCCCTGGCTGTAGCCTTCACCACAGAGTGGTTTTAAAATCGTCTCTTCACCCAGTGAGGAAACCCTGTGCTCATTTGTTACTGAATCATACTTCTCTTCTCTCCTCAGCCTGTAAGCACTCATCCACTCTGTCTCTGGATTGTCCTGTTCTGGCCTTCATGTAAATAAGATTATAAAATGCAGTGTGTGTGTGCGCGCACGCACGTGCGTGCATATGTTGGGTCTGCTGGTATGGGAGCCCATGTAGAGCCCAGAGGAGGATGTCAGGTCTCCCACACTAATATTCTCTGCCTTAGTTCTGGAGACAGGGTCCCACTCATCCTTGAGCTAGGCTGACAGAAGGTGTTACAGGAGCGGGTCTGCTTTTCATCCTGGCTGCCTGGCTAGCCTAACCCCCGAAATAATCACACAGATATTGTATTAATTAAATCACTGCCTGGCCCATTAGCTCTAGCCTCCTATTGGCTAACTCTCACATCTTGATTAACCCATTTCTATTAAATCTGTATGTCACCACATGACTGTGGCTTACCAGCATGATTTTACGATGTCCGTCTCAGGCAGGAGATTTATGGCATCTGCCTGTCGGTCCTTCTTCTCAGCATTTAGTTAGGTCTACTCCACCTATCTAAGTCCTGCCCTATCAAAAGACCAAGGCAGTTTCTTTATTCAACCAATGAAAGCAACATAGACAGAAGGACCTCCTACACCATTTCCCCTTTTCTGTTTAAACAGAAAAGAAAGGCTTTTACTTTAACATAGTAAAATTACATATAACAAAACAGTTATCAAGCAAGAATTACATTTACAATATTTAGATCTATTTTATCTTTTATCATAACAATGGAAAACTATAACTATCCATTCTTCAACTCCATCAAAGACTCCAGAAGGATATAATATTACCTAAGTAAACAAGAAATAAGCAACTTCCAAAACTCTAGAATTGACAGAGACATCTCGCTGCCTGGACAGTCGCCCAAAGTTCCTCTGTAGTGTTGGGGCATCCATCTTCAGCCTACAGGCCCATAGCATCCAGCAGACTTTTTCATGAAGCAGGAAATTTTAAAGACAGTTCAGTCACTTTCTTTTGCATCCTGCAGAATGTCTCGCAGACTCTTTCATGAATCAGAAATCCCGAAGGATCAACTCACCTTTAGGCAAGTTCAGCAGTCCTCTCTCTGTGGGTTTTTTTTTTGTGTTCAGTTTATGCAACAGTCCAGGCAAGAGCAGTTTCTTGCCCAAATGGCTAACCAAGTCCATAAGGAGCCTCTTTGATGCCCATCTTTCCCTTGAAGTAGATTGGTGCTGCCAGGAGCAGACGTGTCTCATTGTCATGAAAAGCCCTAAGTTAGTAAAACATTTTAAATGTCATATTCTGTAGTCTTTGAAAGATATGAAGAATGCCTATCTAACTGAAATATATCTCTATATATCTAGAAAATCCAACTAACATGACTACAAGCTTGACTATTATTGATGATTATCCATTAACAACCTATATTTCTTAATTACACATTACATTTTTAAATGAACTACACAATCACAATACCTTAACCAAGAGCAGAAATATGCATATAACAAAATTGACCTTAAATTAGTATCAGTAGCCAGTAATCCCCAGATATCTTCCTACCTCTCCCTTCCATAGCACTGGGATTATAAGACATGCACAGCCACACCTAGCTTTTTACTTGGGTGCTGGAGACTCGAACTCAGGTCCTCAGGCTTGTTCAGAAGTGCTCTGATCCACTGAGCTATTGTGGTCTTTTATGATTCTTGTATTTTGTTTGGCATCCTGTTTTCAAGGTTCATCCATGCTGCCGCTCTCTATGTCCTAGTCTGTCTGTCAATAGATGTACAGCTCTATCTCCTTATAGATTTACTGCATTGTATGTATGACTGCTGATCTTCCTTGGCCATCGTCTCTCCAGCTGACTGTTAGGAACAGTGCTATCACGGAGAGTCACCTTCCAGTTTTATGTGGCTTGTGTTTTCAGAAGCTGGACTATAAAGTGGTAACTGTCATTTGATGGTGCTGTCAGCTGCATCTGAATCCCAATTACCAGTCCTAGTTACCAGCTAGTTAGAGGCTAGCAGGCCGTGGGGGCTGTGTTCCCCACTGAGGAGTGTGGGCTATGTTCCCTGGTTCTCGGCCACCGGCCTGCTTTTGGTCCTGACTAGCTTATACCCGGAATAATTACACACAAACTGGATTCATTTAACACACTGCCTGGCCATTAGTTCTAGCCTCTATTGGGTAACTCTTACATCTTATTTCAACCCATTTTTAATAGTCTGTAAGTCACTATGAGGTAGTGGGCTTACCTGGAAGATTCAGCATGTCTGACCCTGGTGGCTTCATGGCGGCTCCCCCTGAGCCTTCCCTATCCCAGAATTCCGTTCTGTCCTCCCTGCCTGTCTAAGATTTTGCCCTATCAAAAAGGCCAAAGCAGTTTCTTTATTAACCAATGAAAGCCAGAGAAATACAGAAGGACCGTCCTCCACCACCCAGGTGTGTGTGTGAAACTCCTGCCATCTCTGCCTCGTCCTCATTCAGGCTGACCTAGGACATCTTTGTGTCTGTACCTGCAGAGGAATGGGTGGGTTCAGGAGCAGGGTCCTCTCCTCTCTTCTTATGCAAGCTGGTTTCAACCTGCGGCAAGGCCTAGTGTTCCTGGCCTTGATTACATTTGTCTAATGGATGAGGGAAGAAGTGATTTCTAAGGCTGAGCCCCGAGTGGTCCCCAGGGCCTCAGTTTAGCTGAAACAGTTAAGCCACACATGCGAACTTGCCTGCTGGGCTACAAACTGCAATCAAAGACCCTTTGTGCTGTTCAGGCAGCTGGTGAGTGAGGAGTCGGAGGGAGGCAGCTGAGAGCATCTCTGATGCGTGCACGGGGCAGCTGACCAGTGTGTGCCTTCTTTGACTCTGGTCTGGGTACCCCAGCTTTGGATGGCTTCAGGGACCTGTGCAGTCTCCTTCTCTGGAGAGACCTGAAGAGGTATTCATCCAGTCCTTGTGGAAGCTGCTGCATCCCAAGCCTTTCTGGGGGCTTCGTCTCTGTGCTGTATAGTCCTGATGGAAACGCGCATTCTTGACCTCCTCCAACCCCATGTCTTTCCATGCTGTGGAAACCAGAGTGGGTCCGTCCAACATGTTTCAAATGTCGTCTGTTTTGGTTTGTTTTGTAACTGGATGCTGGCTCTTTGTTTCAGGGTGCCTTTTGATCATATTCTTTGTGTGTATGTGTGTGAAGTGTGTTATATGCACTTGGGTTTGGGTGCGTGTGTCTACATGTGCATATGTAGAGCTCAAAGTGAGAAGACACCGGCTGTCTTCATCTACAACTCTCCAGCTTGTTGCTTGAGCCAGGGTCTCTCCCTCTGTGAACTCTTAGCTTCCTCTTTCGGCCAGGATGGTTTGGTTGCCTGTGAGCTCTCTAGATGCACATTTCTGGGACCCCCCCACCCCCAATGCTGGGGCTCTAGGCTTGCATAGCCTCGGTCAGCATCCACCTTTCTGGGACCCTCCATGCTGGGGATCTAGGTTTGCATGGCCACGGTCAGCATCAGCCTTTCTGGGACCCCCCACCCCCAATGCTGGGGGTCTAGGCTTGCATAACCTCAGTCAGCATCAGCCTTTCTGGGACCCTCCATGCTGGGGATCTAGACTTGCATGGCCATGGTCAGCCTTTTTATATGGATGCCAGAGATTCAAACCCATGTTCTCATGCTTGTTGATCAAGTGCTTTCTATCCTGAGTCACTGCCCTGGCCTTTGGGCACAGTCTTAAATAAATAAATAGTAAAGGTACAATTCGGTAGCATTGAGTGAAATTCTCTTGTCACACAGCAGCATCATGGCCAAGCCCAAATCATTTTTGTCACTTAACAGGAAGTAAGGAACTCCCCTCCCCACATCCTGGTGGCTCCCAGTAGACACTAATCCTGCCCTGACTCTAAGGGCTATTCTCACACTAGGACCCTGAGATCTCCAGCCATCTGTGCTGGCTTCTCCCTCTGGGCCTGCTGACCTCAGGAACTCTGTGCTGTTTTTTTACTTTCTCAGTGGAGGACATGTGGCCCTGGCCACCTCTGGCTGCATTTCCTACCTGCTGCCCAAGCCCTGTGTGTGAGTCAGCTCAGGGATGTGAGGGCTTTGTGGAGTTGAAAGGAGTGCAGTACTTGCCCCGGGAGATTTGCACACTCCGGTATTGGTTTGAAGGTGACAGACGACACTCAGTGAGATACACAGAGGACTTAGCCCAAACTCACCCAGCATCAGAGGTGCAGTTGGTAATCACCTCTTTACTTTGGGGCAGTTGAGGTCAAATTCATGACACAGTGATACAGACAGCTTGTGACACCCAGCCATTTCCTGTGTCACTCCTATATGTCCAGAAGACACAGCCTGCCTGTCACCCCTGCCTCCAGCCCCTGGTGGCCACTCACACTTTCCATGCGTGTGGATGGACCTACAGATGAACTCCCACGCGTGTCATCTCTTATGATTGGCTTTTCAGGTTGCGGGGGTTGATGTGGATTATAGTATGAACCAATACTTCTGTCCTCGTCGGTCAGTAAGTCAACGTAGGCCATGGCGGAGAGTTCAGTGTAGAATTAATAGTCCAGCCTCCCAGCAAAGAACCCAGCAGTTCAGAAGCTCTCGCCAGCCATGTCACAGCAGCGCAGGGGCCAGGTCTCTGAGTGGCAGTCACCCAGTTCATGGCCTCACACATGTGACATGACCCCACCGTAGCGTGCTCTTACCTTTGATTGTCTTTGTTAAAGCCTGCTTAGTGCCCGCTGATTCTCCGCTGGGTTTACTTTCCCATCTTGTTTTCTAACCACAGAGCCTGCTCAGCCTTCCTCCCGACTCCTTCCGTTCACGAATTTATCCAGCGATTCCTTCCAAAGTGTGTGTCGGGTGCCTGCTTCAAACAGGGTCACTGCAGTGGAGGAGAAACGGACAATACCAAGTCTGTGAGATGGTGTGCTTCCAGAAGGGTGTGTGTGTGTGTGTGTGTGTGTGTGTTTGTATGTGGTGTGTGTATGTGTGTGTGTATGTGTGTGTATGTGTATGTGTGTGTATATGTGTGTGTATGTGTATTGTGTATGTGTATGTGTGTGTATGTGTGTGTATGTGTGTATGTGTGTGTGTGTATGTGTATATGTGTATGTGTGTGTGTATGTGTATGTGTGTGTGTTCACATGAGGGCTCATAGGCAGAGCTGAGGTGTGGGTACAGGGTCAGGGTTCAGTTGCTGTGGGGGGGCTAGGGTGCTGGGCAGTTCAGATGGGTGAGGAAGTGCTGGCATCAGGCACAAATAACAAGAAGCAGGAAGTGGTTTTTGGTGAGGGTGTGGGGAAGAGCCTTCTAGTAGAGCTGCCAGTCTGGGGTCTGGAGCTGGGGAAGAGCCGTCTAGTAGAGCTGCCAGTCTGGGGTCTGGAGCTGGGGAAGAGCCGTCTAGTAGAGCTGCCAGTCTGGGGTCTGGAGCTGGGGAAGAGCTTGAGGAAGTTTCTGAAGTCATGGGAGACGGGGAGATTTCCAGGGATTGAGGACACGGAAGCACCCTGGAGTCTGTTAGAGGGCTGCATTTGTGGATGTGTGCAGAGAGCTTAGGAGTAGGCGTTGGAGGGGCCAGGCCGGCCTGGGGAAAGTAGACACCATGAATCTCCCTGTTCAGGTGTCTTGTCCACTTTCTGTCACCATCCCCTGCCTCCCAGACTGTACAGGGGCAGAGGCTGGTCTCATCAGGAGCTGGATTAGACCTGCCAGGGGTCTGTACCATGAGGCACCAAGGGAGTGAGGAATTGGTGGTGCTGTGGGCCAACCCCAATCCCTGTGGAAGTTAAGGAACTCCCTGGAGCTCCCAGTGTGATCCAAGTTGGTGAACTTGTCCCCGGGAGAGCAGAAACAGAGCTGGCCATGTCTCTGCCTAGTGAGCCAGTGGGGCTGGATCTCTCTGGGCCCAGAAGGGCTGTTTCTCACAGCACTGGCCATCTTCAAGGTCACCTAGCAGACAGGCCACCAGGAGGACAGGCCCCATCACAGCTGCTGGCTGCTCTGATTCTGTTGGATATCCCCATCTCGCTCTGTTGCATCCGTGACAATCACCAAAGGAAGCAAAATCAGTTCCTGAGAAGACGGATCACGCACAGGCCCTGTGTGCTTCTCAGGGTCCTTTGCTCCTGGATGGAAGGTCTCCTCCATGCACAGTGTGTCATGTCATATGGTCCCCAAATTTATGGAGATTGTGAAAGAGCCCAAACCTGGTAAACCTGCAGGAACATGCTGTGTTCTAGAAAGATCCTGGACCGGTTCCCATGGGTGAACTTAAGCCAAAGAAATTCTGGCTTGTTTCCATTTGGTTCTTGCCTGCTTACCAAGCCCTGACTGGGATGTCCTGTACTCTGTTTTTTAGAACCTTTATTTTTTATTTAACTTCTGTCCTCATTGTAAAGTCGCCACGATGGATGTAAAATGGATGAAGCTATAAGCCAAGAGTGAATTGTAAGTTGAGCTAAAGACCCTGTGGCTGAAACCCAGGTCACAGGTTGTACAGTGTGGGATAATGTCACTGAGCTCTGGGGGGTGAAAAAGACCACACAGGGACCTTCAGCCAGTTATTTCCTGCCTTTCTATGCTCAGAGGGACTAGTAGGAGTCTTTCCCTCAAGACATTTTCAAAGGGGCACCCAGGGCAGTAGATGTGTTATGAACCAAATCCAGGTGCCTCTAGTTTTTGTCAATAAAATTTTATTCAAATATAGTCACGTTCATTGGTTTGTCCTGCTCCCACAACTAGGCTGGATGGCCAACGGAGCCCTTCACGTTTGTGACCTGGCCTTTAGAAAAGACATCTGCCCATTTCTGACCTCAAAATGAAACAGCAGCTTGCCCTTTCAAACTAAATCTTTTGGCTTAGGGTCTTCCCACACTTAAACCAAGCAAGATTCCTGCCTTTGTGTATACAGATGTGTGCATGTGTGTTTTGTGTGTGTGTAGATGTGTGCGTGTGCTTTGTGTATACAGATGTGTGCATGTGTGTTTTGTGTGTGCAGATGTGTGCGTGTGCTTTGTGTATGCCGATGTGCACACATGTGTTTTTGTGTGCTTGGAACACGTATGCTCGGGTACATGTCCTACAAATGTGTGAAGACCTGCGATGAACCTCAGATACTGTCCTTGTGTTTTTGAGGCAGAGTCTCTCTCTGGGACCTGGGGCTCACCCGTCAGGCCAGACTGACTAGCAGAGAGCTGCGGGGGCCACTAGCTCTCCATCTGTCAGCTCTGCGAGTACAAGTGCGCGATGCCTGGTCTAGCTGGCTTTTTACATGGCTGCTGGGGACCAAACTCAGTCCCTCTTGCATGGGGAGCACAGCATCCATGGATCTGTCTGCCTCGCCCCAAGAGACCCACTTTTTAAAATCAACTCTTCCTTATCTGAAGCTTTCACGGCCATCATGGAAGAAGCTAACCTTGTTCTTTGGTTTCAGGCGTGCAGACTTTGAATCAGACTTAGATTTGTGCCGGATGCTTTCTCCTCCATCTCTCCTTCCCGTAAAAACACAATTTTTACAAGAGCGCCTCTAGAAGTTGCCTTTAACCCTGTGAATATGTAGGTGGCTTCTTGCCTGACTATCTCAGAGTTTGTGCTGAGAAAATCTAGAAGCAGCTAAGCAGCAGAAAGATAGATGCTGGTGATAACGGTCCCTTTCCTCCTCCAGACCCCACCATCTCCTATTCGTGTTCTTGCTTCCAGCTCCTCCCAGCATCTCCAGAGCCGTCTGAGTTACAGACCTGCACTCAGTTTTGCCTGGGGAACTAGCCATCTGTCTGGCAGGCCCGGAAACCATTGGCAGAAGCATGGGCTGATTCTAAGCAGGTGGCATTCTGGTTAGAGCACTGCCTTCTCCACAATTCTTCTGAGAGAGAAAGCTGCTCAGGTGATGTCAGAGGTGGCAACAGGGGCTATCTCTCTTGCCTTAATGAGTGCTTGGTACAGGGCCTTGGGCAAATACGGGAACAGGGTAGCTTAGAGGGTTTAAGGACCAACTTCTAGTACGATCTTGGAGAATTCTTATTAATTTATTACATTATTACTTATTACTTATTAATTTATTACTACTTATTAATGTAGTACAGATATTAGGGGATATTTTTGTTTTCAAAATAAGAACTAGGCATTAGCATTGACCAGGAGGACAGCAAGCCTGGTCTTGCAGCTCTTGCTCTGCTCGGCAGTTTGCAGAGCTGTTTGCTGGCAGGCAGGAACAAACAGGCTCACCAGGATCGCCTACAGTCGACTTCTCGGAGCCTTTACTGTGCCAGAGTGGACGGTATTTCAAGAGGGACTTGGTGGTGTAGACAATGTTTCTGAGTTATTTCTTCCTACCATACACAGAGCGTCCCTCTGTGGGGTCACCTGAGGTATCCTGTAGACAGCACCAGTGTCATGGACTAGTGTCACACATGAGGGTGAGCTAGGTCAGAGAGCCTGGGCTCCATTGCCTGGGGAGCAGGTGCAGATGCTCTGTTGTAAGAGGTGCGGATTGTGTTCCCGGCACCTGAGAGGAACGCGAGACCTTTTGTTCCCTGTGCCTGGCTCCCAGCCACGGCCGCTAGTTTATGCCTGAATTAACCACAAGAAAACTGTATTCATTTAAACTCTGCCTGGCCCATTATCACTAGCCTTTTCTTGGCTAACTCTCACATCTAAAACTCACCCATGTCTGATAATATGTATCGCCACTTGACTGTGGCTTACCAGCATGAGTCTAACCAGTGTCTATCTCGGGCTGGAGAATCATGGTGTCTGCCACACTTCCTTTCCTCCCCAGCCTTCTGTTCTCTTTTCCCCGCCTATCTAAGTCCTGCCCTATCAAATGGCCAAGGCAGTTTCTTTATTAACCAATGAAAGCACACAAAATATAGAAGGCCCTCCTACATCCATGCTCACTTTCTGCTTTGTGCCCAGGCTTCCTGCCTCCTGGAGCTATTAACTCTAGAAGCACCAGGAACTTTCAGTGGCCTCCCCTCGGGCACCCAGGAACACGTTAGTAGGTGTGCCCTGCATCTTAACACGCCCAAGCTTAGCCAGCCTCTGTCTTTTCTTCTGGTGATTGCACCTCCACCTGCCAGTGAGAAAGGAAATGAGGGTGACAGCTGAGTTCCCCATGGGTTGGTGTGTGCGGGGCATGAGGTTGTCCATGAATTCAGGGTCCCAGGAGGCTCTGAGTCATGACAGACCACAGCGTATTCCCTTGGAGGATGCGTCCAGCCTTAATCGCTCCCCTTTAATCCACATTCACGCTTCTGTCCACTTGTGAGTCCTGGCACGGTGCAGGGATGGAAGCTAGGGGTGTATTTTCTTATAGGAAGGCTCCTGTTCACTCCACCCTGAAAAGTTAGAGAGTGGCGTTTCTGTCAAAGTGCACTGAGATGGGATCCGAGGTGTGGTGTGTGTGTGTGTGTGTGTGTGTGTGTGTGTGTGTGTCTGTGTCTGTGTGTCTGTGTGTCTGTGTATGTGTATAAGCTTACCGGGGGAGGGGGGCAGGAGTTGCCTGCAGTCTCCAAAAATGGATCGGCATATAGGAATATTACTCTTCCTGCTTTTAAAATAGACCTCATAGAGTCTTTCCCAACTCCCTCATAAACAAGCATCTTGTTATCACCCCCTGCTGTAACCAGTCCCTGCCTGTAGGGGGCACTCATCCTGCCCCTGAGGTTGTATTGGCATCGCCCTGTTTTGCCTTTATTGAGCATGCTTGACAGGAACAGCAGGCCGTTGCTATGTTACTGGGCAGCTATCCAGGGCGGAGGTCACAGAGCCAGCGCGTTTGCATACGAGAAACTTGAAACTCTTTAGGCTTGATTTTGTAGGTTCATCCCATGCATGGTGGACGTCGTAGGGATGGTTGTCAAACACCATGCCTCCTGCTGCCTCTCATAGGCAGTGGGCCCCTGCTGCTTTTCTAAGACTCTGTTCCAGGTCACCTTGGTGGCTTAGTCCCCCAGTCCCCACCTCCCCTCCCTGTTCTCTCTGGTGATAACTGGTAAGGGGAGCAGATGGGGTAAGAAGAGGGCTCTGGCTCTTGTCACTCACTGCATTCGGCCCCTGCTCAGCGTCAGGAAAGTCACTGTCCACAGTCATGCCATGGTGACGTCACTGCAGCTGTTGGGTCAGGGCCTGGATCCTGGCAGCCCTAACAAGCCAGGCTTGGCCACCAGTCTTCAATAGGTCAATTAAAGATAAAGTAATGTAAAAACAGGAGATGTATTCAATGTAGCCACACTGGGAAGAGGAACAGAGGTTCAGTGATGTTGTAACAGGGGCGGCTGGTTGTGTTCCCAGCACCTGAGAGGAACGCGGGCCCTTTTGTTCCA
>JAQHUG010000645.1:202141-213789 GCA_028555095.1 Dicrostonyx torquatus
AGGACCATCAGGTGTTTTAGACAGGCACGGTAACACAGCTTCACAGAGTTAAACAAATGCAGTGCAAGCAAAAGTCACACACCTGGAAGTGATATTTCCCCAGCAGGCAGTGACGATGGCAGGGGCATCAGACTATATGGGCAGTTTGTCTCCCCGTGGCCTGGGAGCGCCTGAGGTGGGGCTGAACAGGAAGTGATATATCTGGCTTCCTGTATCTAAGGCTCCCAGAACACAGGGCAGGGGTCCAGTGTAGGTATAATGGGGCCGAGCTGCTGGCACTTTGGCCAGGGTCCTAGTGATCTGGGTAATTAACAGAGTTCTTTGGCTGATTTGTGGTTTATAATCTGTGTGTGCTGCTGCTTTCCCTGGCTGCTAGGATGCTCGGCCATACGTGTGTCATCCTCCTCCAGGGCCTGCATGGAGTCTCTTGCGGGAAACCACTAGGTATCTATCTTGATGGACATCCCCAGTCAGACTCCCCTTCCTCCAGATTCCCTCTGCGACTCTCTTCCACACTATGAGCCTCTCAGATGACTGGAGGCAAGAAGATACTGTGCCCTCGAATACATTTGTTGACATCTCTATCACGTGAGCCGGAGGTTTAGGAGACTTGGCCTATTCCCATCTTATGTCCTGTTGTGCCAAGAATGTTGCTGGGACCAACAGACTGGCAGTTCCATACCCATCTGGCACCAGTGGGCGGAGGAAGGAAAGGGAAGGGGGAGGCTCATGAGATAGATTGCTTTGGGAAGGGAGAGACCGTCTGCATCCCTCATGGACTGTGTGGCCATGCAGAAGTGACAGCAGGAGGCATCCAAGACTGACCTGCCCCTTTCAGCTGCCCTTGTCCCTGATATGTCCTGTTCCGCACTATTTGTCAGGACAGAGACACTTGTGACACCACAGTGGGGAATGGCCTCTTGGGACCCCCTCATGTATTGGTTTGTAGTACCTGCAGGGAGGCCACATTAACAGAGCAGCCCTAGGCTTGTCCTGGGTAAGACACGGGAAGTCCCATAGGAGCCTTCAGGATCTGCCTCGTGCTGGCCTTCCCTCCTGGTGTCTCCAGCTCCTGCTTTGCAGATGGGTCACGGTGGGCCACTCTGCAGCAGACAGCGGGGAAGGTGGGCTGTAGAAAGCCTTTGTTGAAAGCTTTACTGTGTTCTTGACCCACTGGACTCCAAAGGCTGGCCCACCCTCATCGCCCAGACCCTGGTGCTTCTGAGGCACAGCCATACCAGTCCTGCCCTGCCCTGCCTGCCTTTCAGGTCTTGCTATGGCTCTGGAGTTCAGACCAAGAGTCTCCGTCCCTTCCCTGGTGGCGAATGGACCCCAGGCTGTCAGAGGTTCAGGGTGGCAGTGTGGTCATGGGCATGGGGTGGGGCCTTGGGTATAGTGAAGGGACTTTTGGTCAAGGTCCGGTGTCTTGAGTCAGGCCGGCAATGGTAAAAAAGGAAGAGATGGCTGCCATTAGGAGTTCACAACTGGAGAGACGGCTTGGCAGTTCAGACCACTGGCTGCTCTTACAGAGGACTCATTCCCAGCACCTACAGGGCAGCTCAGAGCCACTTCTTTTTTTTTTTTTTTTGGTTTTTCGAGACAGGGTTTCTCTGTGGCTTTGGAGCCTGCGCTGGAACTAGCTCTTGTAGACCAGGCTGGTCTCGAACTCACAAACATCCGCCTGCCTCTGCCTCCCGAGTGCTGGGATTAAAGGCTTGCGCCACCACTGCCCGGCTGACCTGCAACTTCTTCCCAACAGACATGGGAAGTTTGAATCCAAGACCCTAAATAGGAGTCAGGCCCCGAGCTTTGCTGGACGTGACAACATTCCTTGCCTGGGGACGGGTCATCAAGGGTGGTGCTTGGACTCTTGTTTAAGCTGTGACAGCTGGATGGGGCTCCAGTGTGAGCAGGTGGTGGTGGCACTGCTCTGGACCCAGTCATCTCCCGTAGTCCTTTACCATCAGTACGGGGTGTCCCCTCCCTGCCCAGCCCCAGCAGTGAGCCTTTGATTCCTTACAGGTACAAATGCATCCTCTGCACACACCGATTGGGCCTGCACACCGTCCTATGTGCCCAAGTAAAATGATTTTGTACACATATCTTTCAAGGTGTTTTTTGTTTGTGGGGGGGGGCGGGGGTTGAGTCATCCCGTGTGGGTGACTGGCCTGGAACTCCTGATGTAGCCCAGGCTGTCTCAAACTTGCAACAATCCTCCTGCCTCTGCCTCGCTGAATCTTCATGCCCACTTGCATGGTGGTGTTGGCCTCTTGGTTCTCCTTGGGTCTGTCTCCGTCTGTGTTCATGGCTTTGCCTGATTCTCTTCCACATCTGTACCCTGGTTAGGGAGAGGAGAGCAAGCAAGCCAGCCTCCAGTGGATCTGAGACAGGCAAACACGGGAATAAGTGGTAACCTGGATGCCACTTATTTGGGCACACACCCCCTCTTCTAGTAACACACTTGGCAGCCCAGCTCCTTCACCTGCCTGTACTATGCACACACACCCCTCTATAAACAGTGCTCCCAGTAACCCGAACCCCACCCAGGATGCTGCCTGTGTCAGGCAGAAAGAGGGCTGATTTTCTCCCTTGACAACCGTCAAACTTGGACAGTTCCCCTCAATCATACTCTATGTCCAGGTATGAGACCAGAGAAGGATGATCTGACCTGATCATTGGAGTACATTCTCGGTAAGGCAAACATTGTCCGGAAAGTCAACTCTGGGGGCAAAAGCCCCCTACTTATCATCTTATGTCTGTGCATAATTAAGACACACACATGACAACAAGCAGAAGCATCATGTACAGTAGAGAAATGGCTACGTGACCTAATTGTCAGTCAGAATAGAGAACAGTCCTTTCTAGGCTCCTCAGTGACCAGCCCTTCCTTCTCTCGAACATCACGAAGGGAACCACAGAAAATGTACTATTGGGTCCTTGACTCACGTGGCCTGCTAGTCCCTTGCGTCCCTTAGTTTTAAGTGACACTTCCTCACTACTTCTGCATAGTGGGTTAGATTTTATCTCAGTTCCTTGGTTAGGAGACCAAGAGTCTGGGATTACAACACCCAGACTGAGAGCACAGGTAACAGGTGGGCCTGCCGGTTGCTACTGTCCCCTGCGTGACACGTCATACTAACTGGAATTTCCTGGGCAATTTGTAGATGGAGACTGCTCTTTCATTTCCTGGCCTCCCAGACCTGAATAATCACACAGAAACTGTATTAATTAAAACACTGCTTGGCCAATGGCTCAGGCTTATTTCAGGCTAGCTCTTACATAAATAACCCATATCTATTAGTCTATATATTACCACATGGTCATGGCATTACTTCATTTTCTATGCGTCTTGTTTCCTCAGGGGCTGGCTGACGGCTGCCTGACTCTGCCTACTCTCTCTATATCCTGCCTGGCTTTACTCTGTTAAGCTATTGGCCAGAACAGCTTTAGTAATCAACCAATAAAAGCAACACATATACAGAAGGGCATCCCACATCACCGGTCTGTCCGTGTATACCCTCTACGGTGTGCACATGTCCTAAGTCACCAGGAAGGAAGGACCCTGTTGTCTGAGTTTCTGTCCTGCCCAGTTCCCAGAGTCGTTAAGTCCCAAAGAAATCACACAGAGGTCTACATTAGTTATAAACTGATTGGCCTAGTAGCTCAGACTTCTTATTAACTCTTAGAACTTACATTAGCCCATTATTCTTGTCTATGTTAGCCACGTGGCTCGGTACCTTATTCGGTGAGGCAGTCACATCTTGCTTTCTCTGCGGCTAGGTCACCACTGCAGACTGCAGAATCCTCTTCCCAGAATTCTCCTCTTCTCATTGCCCCACCTCTACTTCCTGCATGGTCGCCCCACCTATACTTCCTGCCTGGCTACCGGCCAATCAGCATTCTGCTAAACACATACAAGAAACATCTGTACAGGGTAAAACCATTGTCCCACAGCAGGACCCAAAGACCAGAAGCTCCCCCTTTTCCACCTGTGGGTCAGCTTGCTCTGTGGCCGTTACCTGGGATGGTCTGATGGGCAGACCTGCCCTGTGTTCTGCTGCTGTGCTGGTCTGTGCCAAGCTCTTGAACAGCTGATGACCAAGGGAAGGGGGCTCAGGGAGCTTTGTGGTCCCTTGATATGTATGTGTCTAGTGCATAAGCCAAGAGCTTGGCCCGCTCTGCACAGGGAGAGGCTGAAGATTCCCTGGAGGGAAAAAAAATACTTATCTGAGTACATTGCTTACATCCAATGTGTGTGTTTAACCTACAGTCCCCAGATAGCATGCATCCCAGGATCGCTATGGATACAGCCCGAAGCCCAACGTATGTGTAGATGACAATGTCATGTCCAGTGTAGAGGAGAACGGGGAAGGGAAGCAGTGTGGGCGGTAGGCACAGCACGTGCAAAGGTCCTGGGGCAGAGGGCAGTTCATCCTGCAGTCCGTCAGCCTTTAGACTATGAGGGTGAAGTGGTAGGGTAGACAAGGTCCGTAAACTGTAAGGGCTATGGGAGGAGGGTCGCCATGGAAGGAACACGGATCACACCACTCATGGATCACCCCACCTCCTGTGTGTACTCTGTCAGAGGAGGCCGGAGAAGGTCCAGCGCTGTGCCCATTCCCTGAACTGTCTGCTTTACAGGGTCACATAACGCGGGATGATCGTCTGGGTCTCTGGAGCCTGATAATCATCTCGTGAGAACCTTCCCTATTCTTATCTTGCAGATGAGATGGACCAAACTCCCCCAGCACGCTCCGAGCCTCTGGTCTCAGGGATTCGAACTCCCCCTGTGCGGAGGAACAGCAAGCTGGCCACACTGGGCAGGATCTTCAAACCGTGGAAATGGCGGAAAAAGAAAAACGAGAAACTGAAGCAGACGACTTCGGGTACGAACCTGGAGACGGGGGGCATGGGAGGTGCTAGTTGGGAGTCCCCACATCACACAGAGCTGTTCAGCCTCCCTCTGGTTATAGTATTTCACTGACTGTCTGGTGGGGGTGGCCACGCAGGGCACTGTACACACCAGATCGGCCACGGCCGTGCTAACCACAGTTTCTCATTCAATCCATGGTGTGCGTGGATTCAGCGCCGCTGGCTGACGTTTCCTAAAGACTTGATTTTAGGTTTATGAGTGTTCTGTCTGAATACTTGTGTACGTATGTGCGCCATGCGTGTTCCTGGTGCCTGCAGAGGCCAGAAACAGGGGTTAGATCCCCAGGAAATGGGCCCTGAAAGCTGAACCCAGGTCCCTGGGAAAAGCAGCAAGCTCTGTACTGCTGAGCCATCGCTCCAGCCCCAAGGGCTCCCATTCGCTCACACAGACTAAACTCCACAAGCTCTCAGCTCACGAACGACTGTCTCATGGCTCTGACCCTCCCATTTAGACAAGCAGGGACCTGATTGTGGCCCTCACTGCTCCTAGGATCTTCCTGGGTGATGCTGAGGGTCAAAAGTCCATGTTGCAGACAGGCTCACACCCAGCTCTAAGAATGGTCTAGGGACGCTCACCCCACCACCCCCCTACCCAGGGATCCAGACGGTTCTCCCTCATTTGTATTGCACCTTCACACCCAGCTCGGTGGGAAGTGGAGTTGTGCTGCGTTGTCCTATTGCCTCCGCCATCTCAGAATCAACCATATGATTGGTTCCAAGAGTGCGGTTTGACATGCGTTGTGTGCACAATGGAATGACCAAATCGGGCCGGGGCTGGCAGCATCTGGCAGGCATGCCCCTCTCTGTGAGGACCCCTCTCGTGTGAGCCTACCCTCCTCTGAGAGAGAAGGACTCGGAGAGGGGAGAGGGGCCGTGGACCCAGGGCAGGAGTGCTGGTGGGAACTGGAGGACAGGCTACCAGCCCTGGGCTCCTGGAAGCTCAGCAGCAGCTTCCTGAGCCACCAACCCCAGGAGCCAAGAAGCCTGGGCCTTAGGGCCCTCCCGCTGTGCCGCTGGCCTATTAGCTGCAGCTGTAAGCAATTAGTGAGGTTGCTCTGTGTGTGTGTGTGGGGGGGTTAGTTCCCCAGCCCCAGGGACCTGCCAGGCAAGTGCCTGTCTCAGGCTATTGCCTCTGGGGTCCCAGGGGCCCCAGCTTCCTGCCCAGCTCTGACTCATGCCCCAGGGCTGGGAGGATGGTGGAGATAAAGCCACTCACCCACAGCATCGGGGGTGGGGTGGGGGCGCATAAGATGGCAGCAGAGGACGGCACCCACTCTTGTGTATGCAACTTTGCCAAATTATTTTAACCACTCAAGAAGTTGATTGACAAATCACTCTTGACAAGGATGAAAACAAGACGAACCGTGGAAGAATTGGCAAGCGTTCCCAGTGTGCCAGGCAGGCAGAAAGCAGATGAAAGCTGGGTCCTATCTCTAAGGTCCTGCCCAGAGGCCAGGGCCTGACTAAAGCAGGTGACCCCTGTGACCCTGAGCGCTGTGTGATTGGAAGGTTGGGTCCGTAGCTCTGGGCCCCAAGGTTCTGCAGCTTGGGGTTGCCGGGCTTCTCTGATGACCCTGAAAGGACGCAGAGATACCTGGAGCAGCCCTGCCTTTGGGCTCCCACATTAGGCGTTTGGAGACTGGGTAACAAGGGCACCACACCCACATCCTTCCTCCCAGCCCCTCCCCTTTTGATGAGTAAATTTTAAGATGTCCAGTCCCGACGTCGGGATGAGATGAGGCAGAGGCATCTGAGCTCTACAGAGCACCACGAGGTCTGCCGTCCTTAACTGACTCTGGGTTAGTGATCAGACCTGAGGCGTGCAAGCAATGTCCTATGTCCCAACCTGCCTAGGGGGTTCATCGCAGGGACAAGCTGGGGACGGCTAGCCCGAGAACTTCAGGTGCTCTCTCTTCCTCCTCCTCCCCCTCAGCCTATCCTCCAGTCGACCCTCGTTGTCCCCTGCACCACACCACTGTCACTTGGAAATTGGTTGGAAGTTGAGGTTCCAGAAAGGAAGGTCACCTGAAAGGGTCTTGTTCTGTTGCGTCCTGAGTCCCCCTGCATCCTTCATCTGGGGGGGGTGTCCCAGTGGGCTTCCTTCTCTGCTTCTGATTCCACACTGCAGCCTGTAGACATGTGTCCTCTCTGCCACGCAGGCCTGCTGGTCACAAGTAGAGACCAGGCCAGTCCTGCTCAATGCCCAATACACAGGACACACAGTAGGCGCTCAGACAATGTGAGTGACCAGGCCTGTCCTGCTCGATGCCCAATACACAGGGCACAGAGAAGGCACTCAGACAATGTGAGAACAGTTGTAATGGGTGGAAGGCATTATGGGAGACAGATTGGTTTTTCCCCTAGGGATTCCCGGCACCTAACTCAGGACATGGCCTGAAGTCCATGCTTGGTAAATACTGCGGAATGTTTGCATTGTCAGCCCTCGTGGGTACTCTGAACTCTGACAGGTGGGCCAGCTGTGTTCTTGGCCACCTGCCAGAGTTTTGCCCCCCACATAGCCAGTGTCTTTGGAACCCCATTGACAAGCAGGCTTCACTCCGAGCTTTCAAAGAAAGCATCTGAGATCTAAGTAACTGTGTGTTTTTTTTATTTGAGGTTCACCTACGATGTGTGTGTGTATCTCTCTGTGTAACTGTGTCTGTATGTGTGTGTATCTGTGTGAAGCTTTCTGTGTATGTGTGTCTGTATGTGTCTGTGAATGTATGTCTGTGTGTATCTGTGTATGTGTGCATGTGTGTGTGATTGGTTGACCTGAGTCAGTGAAGGCGATGTCTTGTCTCCTCTCTGTGTGTCTGTATGTGTGTGTCTGTGTGTGTCTCTCTCTATGTCTCTATGTGGCTGTGTGTGTGTGCACTTGGTTGACCTGAATCAATGCAGGCAGTGTCGTGTGTCCTAGCATGCCTTCTGGGAACACCCCAGGGACAGCCAGAAGAGGGTTTACCACAATGCATCTGGTAGATTCCCCTGAATGCTGGTACCTGGAGTTGCCTGGAAGATGCTTCCTGAGGAGATACACTGATCAGAGTCAGTGAAAGCTGGCACTAGCCACAGCAGGGTACCCTGAGCACTGCGGGTAAAGGGAGGGTGGCTCCATCATCTGTCACAGAGGGTGAGCATGGCCTTGGAGCCAGAGTCGAGGAGGGCATCATGAGAGCACCTTGCAGAACGTTGCAGAAATGATCTCTCGAACGTGACCCGGGACCCGCTTTCCTGTGGCTGGCATTTAGGACATTGCTTACTCGATGGCCTAGATAGTAAACCCAGAATTGCTGCACCCAGGCTCTGGCACTGGACAGATCCTCAGTCTCAGGCATCTACTGTCTCCCCATCTCTGTCTCTTCCTGTTCACCAAGAGCATGTAGCGGTGGTGTGGTGGCCTATACTGCCTCCGGCTGTGACTTAACTAGGCATTTGTGTGTCCTGCAGCTCTGGAGAAGAAGATGGCTGGCAGGCAAGGCCGGGAGGAGCTCATCAAGCAGGGGCTGCTAGAGATGATGGAGCAAGGTAAGTGAGCTCCCAGGAGGGTGGCAGACCTGAGTGGGGGCCTTGGGGAAGAGCGGACACTGGGTGGAGTCATAGGAGCATAGGGACAAGAGGTGGGGCCTTCGGGGCTATGGGAACCACAGTGGAGCCTGTCCAGTATGATGGCTCTCAGAGCTCGGGAAATCCTTCGGGGGAAGGAAGAGGGTACCCTGTGGCCAGGTGTAGCTGTTCTCCAGTTCTCCAAGAGTGGAGCGATGGTTTGAGTCAGGAGCCAAGGTACAGAGCACCCGCCTCCTCCATGGGCATTTCCAGTGACTGTTCACCCAGGTTATGTAGAGGGCGCTTCTTGAATCTCCCACTCTCTGTCTCTAAGTGGCAGCCATGGATTTTAAGTGTGAACTTTTCTTCATATTCACACATTAAATCCTCAATTTGAACAAATGACGACTATCCCTATGGTGGCCACGCAGCTAGCATTTCTGACCGTGGGCAGGCTGGGTGTTCTGCATACCTTGCCTTTGGGTGCCAATGCCACCCCCCCCACACACACACACAGCTGTAGGCTGCAAGCGAAAGTCCGGTGCAAGCCTGAGTCTCTGGGTGCTGGTCTAGCAGGTCTCATCCATCCTGTGCTCACAGGACCATGCCTGTACCCAGGTTGGCCAGAGTCAGCAACACAGGTAACAGGGACCTGCACACTTCAGTCCCGTCTTTCTCCTGCCACATTGGGGTCCCGTCAGCTCCTGACCCCTGCCCTTTCTGCTTTGTGACTGTCTGGGTCTGTAAGTCTTGGATGGTGGGGTGGGCTCACAATCCCTCCCTGGGCTAGAGCAAGCTCCCCTCCTGGGTTCCGGCATCTGTGGAGCATGTGCGTTCACTCCTGTCTCCCCCTCTCTTCTGGTGTCTGCAGTTTGACCCAAGTACCAGGGATTAGGAAGCGAACTCAGGACGTAAACGAGTCTTTTTCTGCCTTTCCCGCCATGGCGAATGGCAGCTCTAATGGTCTGGCCTCCATAAATTATGTCCGTCAGGTATTTGGTCATGGTGATGAGAAGGGTCACTGAAACAGTCTTCTCGCTGGCAGAGTGCCAAGGCGAACAGCGTCGTGTGAGCAGAAGTTCCGTGCTATCACTGGGTGTGTGAGCACTCCGTCTCTATCTCAGTGTCTCCCCTTCTCCCCAACCTGAGGCTCTGTCCTCAGGGCCGCACTGAACCCCAACCACATCCCAGGCACCTGACTGTGGGGTTGGGTTTCTACCCCTGAATGCTGTTAACCTGTGACTTAGGGACTTGAACTCCTGCCAGAGTTGTCGGGGAAATGGTTGATCATAGGGCTCTGTGGTCTGCTGTGGTCACCCATCCTTGCTGCTCTGCTCTGCAGCAGAAACAGTCACAGAAAAAATACATCCTGAGCAGGTGGGGCTATGCATCGGGAAACTTCATTTATGGGCATGAAGATTTGAATTTTCAATCATCTCACGAATCGTGAACTATTATGTTTCTTTTGGTTTCCTTCCCAACCACTTAAAGGCGTGGGATCCATTCTTAGTTCAGGGACACATGGAACAGGTGGAAGGCTGCCTTCCACACAACACCCTTTCAGTCCTGCTGCCGAGCGACTGAGCCAGGAACTGGAGTGGCCTGAAGCCGTCTCCATCCTAGATAGCTGAGCATTCAGGTGTGAACAGATGCTGCAAAATTTGCCGCTGTGTGCCAGGGTCTGCGTTAGTTGACAGACACCCCAGCCGCTGAGATGCTGTCCTCTCAGAATATGGAGCCTGTGGGACACAGGCCCTACAGATGCGCATCCCAACTGAATGAAGCATGGTAAAGGAGGGGGCACACGTGGGGCACTTGGGGGCCTTGGCATGGGTTTGAGAGATGTTGCTTGTGACAAAAGGTGAGTTAGGAGCCTAGTAAGGCTTTCATCTGGTTGCACAGGAATGCATGGGAGCCAGTTTTGCACCTACTGAGCAACACCTGGGCACTTTCAGGAGCCCTCTGCTATGGGGCAGCCCTTAAATGTTCTAGGGTAGGGACTCCCCAGCTGACTGCAGCTTCTTGCAGAGAAGATGGGAAGTAGCTCTCCTGGGTGTGGAGACTGCCTCTCTAGCAGCCCTGGGAGCAGTGAGTGCCAGATCCCAGGGTGCAGGGGCTAGGGGAAGGGACCAGAAGGTAAGAAGGACAAGAGGATAGTGAGGGAGAAGAGGGCATAGGTGCAAAATGCCCTTTTCTTCTCTCTTGCACATATCAGGGCTGGGGTGACAGGATCATGTCCAGGCGATTGGGGGAGAGACTGGGGCGACAGAGGCATGTCCAGGCTATCTGGGAGAGGATGGGACAGCAGGGGCATCGTGCCCAGGCTGTCTGGGGAGACGATCTGGGAGTATGCAGAGGGCTTGTGAGCAAAACCAGGTGACTCAGACTGCAAAGACAAGGGCCACAGGGGTTGTCTCTGGAGGCAGGGAACTTTCTTCTCCTAGGACTGACTCCCATGGGGTGGAGCCCTTTGCCTGTTTTTAAATATGCATCACAAGACCTCTGCAAAGACTGCTGCAGACCCCTGCTGGGTGAGGTGCCACCTTGAGAGGAGCCTAAGCAGAGGCCTGGAGCACCGGGTGACTTTTTAGCCTTAGCCTGGACTGGACTTCACGACACCCGGTAACCACCCAAGTCACGGAGCTCTGGAGTCCAGAGGGGGTCAGTACGGAGACTATGGACCACAGCTTCCCCGCGCGGGTGGATGTGGCTCAGCTCTTCTGACTGGGTTGTGGATTCTGGCTCAGCTTGGCTTTCTCCCAGGCAAGTGGGATCAATCTGCAGCCAGGGGTGCCCCCTTGTGGTCGACCGCTCTCATGGCGCCTGTCACACTGAGGCAGGACTTCATTGCCGGGCAGCTCAGGAGGCTACAGAAGAGAAAGTAAGGAGGAAGGTCACCGATGTCCCCAGACATGCCCAGAACCCTTAGTGGACCCAAGAGCCCACATGCTATCTTCCTGGAACATCCTGAACCTCACACCCACAACTGTAAATGGACACACACACACACACACCTCACACACACAATTGTAAATGGATACACACGCAACACATGCATCTCACACCCACAACTGTAAATGGACACACACACACACCTCACACACACAATTGTAAATGGACACACACACACACCTCACACACACAATTGTAAATGGACACACACACACCTCACA
>JAQHUG010000645.1:287349-303457 GCA_028555095.1 Dicrostonyx torquatus
CTGGTTACTGTTACAGTAGATGAAGAGTAAGCCAGCAAGGGCTGGACCAAGAGAAGGAGCCAGCAGAGCGTGGGAGGTGGGAGGCGGTCGGGGAGAGCAAGGCGAGCAGGTCTGGGGCACAGCTCCTGGGAGGGCTTTCTGCTAATGGGGCACATGTCCAGCTGGCCTCCTTCTATGGAGTGGGTAAGCATGGCGCTCTCCAGGGACTCTCTAAGTCCTGGGTGGGTGAGCACACAGGTACTTCGGTGGTCCTGATCTGGGCCGCTGTAGGACAGTGTTGGTTCTTCCTGGCTAGACTCCGACTTGTCTGAGACCAGAGGACCAAGCAGGGTAGCAGGGATCTGGTCGGGTATGGGCTGCCCTTGGCCCCTCTGCCTTTGTCTTTGCTGACCAGCTTGAGCCAGATCTATACCTCGTTCTACCGCTTGCATGGGGACAGGAGGGGGGCTCATGTATACACCTGTTACTAAGTCCCTTATGAGGTGACATGCCTGTCCTGTCTCTCAACACTCAATGGGCGGGGCCTTTCTGCCACATGTGCCCCTGGCTCTCCTCCACACGGTGCAGTCCTTCCTTCAGAACCAGAACCTGACGGCTGGCATTTAGAGTGATTGTCTCTTCTTCCCTGAGAGGAAATAACTTCCTACAGGCAGCTTACATGTGAGGCTCCAAGATGGATGACCTGTACTTCCTTCCCAGACAGGTGCCCCCAATCCCATTTTTTTTTCTCTTTTTCAAGGAATCTTCTGAGGACCTGAGAGTCTCACCCTGGAAGATTCTCTAGTGCCCCTTTGGGGGACTTGTGACCGTTTCAGTGTTATCAATATTGAGAGCAGAGTGGGAAGGGCCCCATGAGCTAAGGTCAGGTTGAAGCATCTAGAGGGGCAAGCACTTTTGGCCTGCCAGCCTCTGCCTAGCGGCATGTGGCTGGAGGCAAGACCCTCCCTGTCCTAGTACCTCAGGGGCCCTGACTCCTGCTGCAAGGGGAGGGTTTACCTGGGCTTTCGTAAGCATCCTGGAAATACCCTTTTGTCACACAACGTGGGTGACCAAGGTGTCAGGCAAATGGAAACAGCAAGCCTCCTAGAAGCCATGGTGCAGCTCATAGGCCACCTGGACTCATGCAAGCTTCTCTGTCCTCACTGTAGATGCAAGGAGGTGCCACTGAGCTCAGGGGTGCATGAGAGCCACTAGCAGGACCATCCCTGGGGCCTCTGGGGATTCTGGGATAGGGTCATGGAGGGTCAGTACTAAGGGCTCCTATCATGATTTTGTCCTGACCCAGGAGGAAGTGTCCTGCAGATTAAGGGCCAGCTCCTGAGCAGTGAATTCTTGATGCTCCCAGGAATGTGGGCTGTGGCACACGGACAAACACGAAACATTCTGTTGGAATGGAGCACAGACCACTTCCTGGAAGACGAGGGCTCTGGAAGGGAAGAAAGAGCCTCCTTCTGTCCAGGGCCTTACCAAGAATCTTCCCTGTGTTTCAAGAAGCATCTGCCCCGTGATGCAATGGCATCCCGTGGGGCCTGGTGCATTAGCCACCGATGTCATCCTGATGACTGTGAAGGTGTAACAATGCAGTTCTCACCCTGTCTCCTAACGAGGTCGTGTCTGATCGCCTGCATAAAATGGGTGCCATTTTATGGAAACTTAACTTCTCTTTCCTCCCCTCGTATTCTGAACTGGACATTACATTGATGCGTGTG
Organism: Dicrostonyx torquatus; assembly: GCA_028555095.1. NCBI lineage: Eukaryota > Metazoa > Chordata > Mammalia > Rodentia > Cricetidae > Dicrostonyx > Dicrostonyx torquatus. The sequence goes on from JAQHUG010000645.1 coordinate 289,059, forward strand.
CACACGTGTGCTCGTGCATGCGTGTGGAGGGGAGAGATCAATCTATGGTGTCTTCCTCAAACTCTTGCCACTTTATTTCTTCGAGGCGGGGTTTCACACTGGATTCAGAGCTCACCGACTCAGCTTGGTTGGCTGGCCAGCAAGCCCCAGGGGTCATCCTGTCTCCACCTCCTGAATGGTGGTATCGCAGGCATGAGAGGCTGTGACCGTTCTTTGTTGTTGTTTTATATATTGTGCATAAAATTGCACATTTTATACACTTAGTAGCCATCTGCATTTTTATGAACTTCTTGTAGGGGACTGTGTGACAGTTGTGTTGTAAGGGAAGCCATGATATACTAAGAGCCGCAATAGGACAGCTGGGGTGGGGACAGATAGAGCCACAATAGGACAGCTCTAGAGGCTGGAGCTGCAATAGGACAGCTCAGCCCTGGAGGAAAGGTGTCCTGACTATGGGGAAGCCGGGCTACCTGAAGCTGGGGTGCCATGGGGGATGGTCTTCCCTCAGGATATAGGGATCCTGCTCTTCTTCTGGAGAGCCGCTACAGCTGAGTTCTGCTCTGTTCCCTTACCAGAGCGCCCTAACCGGGATATCTGTGTCTTCTCCAGCCCAAGATGTTTCTTCTGCTAACACTGTGCTGAAGGGAGGCCCCCTACAGAAATGTAGCAATCTCCTCCGGCTCCCACGAAAAGTTGTTACTTTTCTCTAGCTGGCCTCGCTTAGCCCCTTTAAGGAGCGTCCTAGCAAGGTTCTTCTGTTCTGCTCTGCCTTGCTGAGGCCCCCTAGGGAGCATCTCAGCAAGGTTTCAGCTCAGTCCCCTAAGGGACATCTCAACCAGGTTCTTCTGCTCTGTGCCAGCGAATGAAGGTCCTCACCCAAGACTCTTTTGAGAAAGCAATTTATTTGGGAAGGAGGAATCCAGGAGAGTGGCTGCCTCTGCCAGGGAGGGTTTAATGGTAGCTCTTAACTGATGGGGTAGACAGCTTCTTAGGGGCGGAGTTTTCCCAGGGAGAAGAGGGATTGGTTAGATTTTCCCTGCTCAGGGATTGGTCAATTTAGCTGGTCAGGGGCAGAGATGACTCTGGCTTCATAGCCAAACTGTGTCTTTCACTGGTCCTTTTGAACTTTTTTACTCTAATCTTGGGAGCAGGGCATATTTCTTTCACTGGCTCTGATTCTAGGAACAAAGGGTGTTTTTTTTGATACTAGTTTTTGAGCCAGGGCACATAGCATGTCTTTAGTCCTGGGTTCCGGGATAAAGATGTTTCTCTCCCTGGCCCAGGTCTCAGATCCAGGGTGTGTTTCTCTCTCCGACTCTGGGCTCAGAGTCAGGGTGCTCAGTGATTGGTTGGTTTCCTGCCCCAGTTGTCCCCTTTACCCTACACTGCTTGTCAAAACATTTGCCCACTTTAAAGTTATTTGTCTGACTAATCTATGTTAGTTTTTTTAGTGGGTGGTGGAGATCAGAACTCGGGTCTCTCATGTTTCCATGAGGAGAGTCTTACCTGCTGAGCTGTTTCTCTAGCCCCTGATACGCTTTGAAGTAAGTGTGAGGGTTGATTAGAGGTACAGCTGGGTGGCGATCTATGTTGTGCAAAGGGGGTGTAGGCGTAGTAGGGTTGGGGACCCTGATTTGGGGAGGGCACCCTGGCACCAGGAGCCCATTTGAAGCTGTTGCTTGTCATGCTCCATAGCACAGGGCACAGAGCAGGAGCCAAAAGGGATGCAGGAGTCACTGTGGAATGCCCAGCCTCACTGAGGACAGCTGGATTGAGTCCGTCATGGGGTTTCATGAAGGCCAGCCTATGGTGGGCTGAAGAGGAAGAGGACTCTGGGTGATTATCAGTATGATCAGATGTGGAGACCCCTGGGGTGTTGGGAGTGAGGACAATTAGAAAGAGAGGGTTACTGGATTGGAACCAACTCTAAGATGGGGAAGTGGGTTGTACAAGCCATAGGTATCGGGGTGGCAGGAGAACAGGTTGACTTTGGACATGGGAGTGGAGGCCTTGGGTATACAACCCACCCTTGTGTCCAGAAAGCTGGGGCAGGTAGCTGCTGTGACAGGATTATCCTAGGTGTGTGTGTGTGTATAGTGTGTGTTTGTGTGTGTGTGTGTTATGTGTGTGGGGTGTGTCAGCAGCTGGCATCTCCCTAGGTAAGCCTTCAGTGAGTGGAGAACCCACTGCTCAGAGGGTTGTGATTCCAATGTGGGTCCTCTTTCCTCTCTAGGTCTGGAGCTGGCTGGAGCCTCTATTGGGTGCTCAGTCCTGTTCTCCTCATGGCGGCTTGCTCTTGTCAGGTGGGCCTGTTCTCCTGGAAGCCCTCTGGAGAGGACTGCTCTGCCCTTGACCCCCAGTCTCTGGGTGTACTCCTGTCACCCGGCAGTCTGTAATCAGGGACCATGCTCTGTCGCCTTTGACGGTAGCAGGCAGTAGTGAGAAGTTCTTTCCCCTTGCCTGGCTCTGGATCTGAATGGTAATGCTGGCACCCCCTCACTGGGGAATCCCAGTTTCATAGTGACTCAGGGCTATCTATGGTGCAGGATCACCTCCCAAAATAGCCGCAGGATCCGTGGGTACAGCGCCGTCTGCTCTCCAGCTGCGGCCTGTCTCTAGGCGGCATCTGCCTCTTCTGGAAGGAGTCTCTCAATGTTAGTTGACCTGGTGAGATTCTGGGTGGAGTCTAGGTTAGGATGGCATTGGAACTGGCAGCTGGGAATCAATGCTTCTAGAGCTGTCACTGTGAATCCCTTCTTAAGCCAGACCCACTATGGGTTGAGCGTCTCAACCCTGTGATGCTGTAGTCACCTAACCCGGAGCATCAGGTAGCTGAGCCCTGTGCCAAAGAGGACTTGGAGGCTGCTGTCCTCTGAGGGCCTGGTGCGTGCTGCCTCATGCTTCTGTGTTTCAGCTGGCCCTTATGGGGAACCCGAGAAATGGGGGTTCAGAAGGAAAAGGAAACGTCAGAGGGATCAGGTACCGTACCAACGCCGTAGGTCTAGAGTCAGCTTAGAAAGCATTCACATCTGTCTCTGCCTCAAATCAAGGCTCCTATCATGCAGGGGGATGGACAAGAGTAAGGGAGGCTGCAAGTTTAGACAAGCTGTGGATACTCAGAGAGCTTAGAGCGACGGGAGACCATTGCCCAGAGAGGGACAGGCCGTGTATGAATTAGAATCACGGGGTAGATTGAGGCTTGAACACAGTAACCTGGGGATGGTATCTCAGGGAACCGTGTGGGGGAGGAAGGACAAGTAGGAGCATGGCTGCAGCCGAGAGAGGTAGCAGGCAGTGAGTGCTGAGTGCTCTCCGCATGGCCTCCCAGGTCCTCCTGATACCCGAAGACCCTGCTGTGAGGAGGAGCAACTAGGCTCAGAGAAGATCAGGGCTCCTCCTGGGTTGACTGTGGTGGGGTCTGAAGCCAAGCTCCCTGGCTGGGCCTGTGCTGCCATAGCTAGGGTGCCCACAAGGCTCCATGCCACAGAGTCATCTCGGAGGAAGGTTCCTGTCATCCTTACATACAACAGTGTTTACATATAATGATGTGGAATGTGTTAAAGAAAGGCACCAAGCCTTCTTTGCTCACAAAATCTAATTTCGTGGGTTTTTTTGGATTGTGACATATCTTGGGTAGGGGGGGGTTCATGGGCACACAACAGCTGTACATTCTGAGAGTTTGAAACATGGAGATGTTGTACAATGGACAACCCTGGGATTCCTGGGCTACCAGCTATCCTCTCCAGTGTGTGTGTGTGTGTGTGTGTGTGTGCGTGCGTGTGCGTGCATGTGTGTGTATGTGTGTGTGCATGTGCGTGTGTGTATATGTGTGTATGTACGCGTGTGTATGTGCATGTGTGTATGTGCGTGTGTGTATGTGTGTATGTATGTGCATATGTGTGTATGTGCGTGTGTGTATGTGTGTGTGTGTATGTGTGTGCATGTGCGTGTGTGTATATGTGTGTATGTACGCGTGTGTATGTGCGTGTGTGTATGTGCGTGTGTGTATGTGTGTATGTATGTGCATATGTGTGTATGTGCGCGTGTGTATGTGTGTGTATATGTGTGTATGTGCGTGTGTGTGTGCGCGTGTGTGTGTATATGTGTGTATGTGTGTGTGTATGTGTGTGTGTGCGTGTGTATATGTGTGTATGTGCGTGTGTGTATATGTGTGTGTTGTGTGTGTGTGTAGCACTCGGAGCTTCTCTCTTAGTGATTTTGAATTATACATGATATATACAAATGGTATTGTCACCATTTCCAACTGTGGAGGGATAGGGCACGAGTGTGTTTATCGTGATGGCTGTGGCTTTGTCCCCAGGCAGCAACCACTCCTGTCTCTACTCGGGAGTTCTGTGAGCTCAAATGTTGTGGCTTGCACATCTGAGCGAAACCAGGGTGTCTCTCTTTCTGTGTTTGCCTCATTCAGGAAACATAATGATCTTCAGATCCTTCCATGTTGCCAGAAACTACAGGATTTTGATTTTTTTCCTACGAGGAGTACACAGTATTTAATTATGTACATATTTACTTCAGATTTTCTTTGGTGTGTGTGCGTGTGTGTGTGCATGTTCATGCATGTGCAGGTCAGAAGGCAACCTCAGATGCCATGTTTAGAAATGCCTTCATCCCTTGGCTTGGAGTCCACTAAGTATGCAAGGGACCCACATGTTGCCCCTCCCCAGGGCTGAGGTTATAGGCGTCCACTGATCACACCCGACTTTTTACCGGGGTGCTGGGGATCAAACTCAAGTCCTCATGTTCTGCAGCAAGCACTTGACTGACTGAGCCTTCTCTGCAGCCCACATTTTCTCTGTCACCAATGGCTACCACAGATGATTCCACATCTTGACTATTATGGGTAGTGCTGTTCCTAGGTGTCCTCCTCATAGGAGCGTCAGTCCAGAAGAGCATGTGCTATGGGACCGGAAGTGGCAGCCAGCTGTGCTTCTCCTTTGGAAGCTCCCAGCACTGTCCTGTTCTAATTCAGTCAGCTGCCCCTCTCCCCAGTGTAGCCAAGCCCTGTCTGGCCCACGTCCAGGCCATCTTGGACAGTCCTATGGTTTTAATCCCAGCATCCCACTAAATATGAACAGAGCCCCTGATCAGTCTGTTAGGAGCAGCCTGTGGCAGCATTCATCTCTGGCTTAGTCTGGGGCTAGACAAATGGGAGAGCCTAGGCAGGGCCAGAGGCCCCCAGAGGGAGCTCACACCCACTGCACATCTCCGTGATCACAGCCATTGTGTAGAAACAGGCTGAGACCCCTCACTTTCAGGCTGCAGAACTGGACACAGGAACGGTCTATCCTTGCTGGAGGCCTTTGCTGACTGAAGCCAGGGCAATTTCCAGTCTAGAGCTGCTGGGGCAATGGCTGGGTTGTTTGCCCCAGGCAGTGCAACTATCCCAGCTTGTGGCCTGGGGAGTCTTAAGGAGCATCTCAGACCCCGCACAGCTGATCTGGGAGAAGAGTGGGGTCTTAGAGAGGTGCACACAGCAGCAAGTCTTGAGGGCTGGCTCCAGCCTGCACGGTGATGGCCTTTGTTCTTTTTAAAGTGCATTCATGATGGCATCCTGAGGACTGTGGTCTTCATGAATCCAAGATGAAAAGAAGGAGAGAGAAAAGTTCTCTCCCTGTCTCTTGGGTACCTCTGGATTTTGTCCTTGGGGTTTCAAGTCATCATGCACAGATCACTTTGTAGCTCCCTTTCTGTGCTCTTTCTACAATGTCAGGGGCCACCTCAGCTCCTGTCTCTAGGGAGCTGACAGGAGAGTGAAAGAGCGCCCCGGGAGAGGACAGTGGCTCTCGGCAGATGCGCTGTAGGTTCTGAATCTCAAGGTGAGCAGCAGGCCGGACTACAGGTACCCATCTGAGAGTACCCAGCACCTGGATGCTTGGCAGGGGTGTAGGACACCAGCATGAATGCTAGCCCCATGTGCCTTCTGCCCCACAGGCATGGAAATGGTTGGGGGGGGGAGGGGGGAGAGGAGGGGCAATGTGATGGAGCAGGGTGTGGATCTGTGATGGAGGAGAGAGGTGAATGCAAGCCGGGCAGTGGTGGCACACGCCTTTAATCCCAGCACTCGGGAGGCAGAGGCAGGCGGATCTCTGTGAGTTCGAGGCCAGCCTGGTCTACAGAGTGAGTTCCAGGACAGGCTGCAAAGCTACAGAGAAACACTGTCGAGAGAGAGAGAGAGAGAGAGAGAGAGAGAGAGAGAGAGAGAGAGAGAGAGAGAGAGAGAGAGAGAGAGGTGAACACAGGAGAGGATGGGAGTATCTGATGAAGGGTATGTCTACGGGAGAAGACCCGAGCATCTGATACCGGAGCCCTTTCTATGGTACCAGCCCTATGGGAGGCTCCACACAGCAGGGGACAGATATCATAATGCTGATGTCTACCTGCACCCTGTCTGTGCTGATCCTCTCCGCCCTGTAAGTGGGTGAGGCAGGAGTTCAGCCAGCACAGCCCAGGCTGGGGAGAACATGGCCCCTGACAGCCAATGGCCGGGGCAGCGTTGTCTGGTTTTCAGAACTCAGTACCCTGACTCCAGGTGCTGACCCAGTGGAGCGAAACTTGTCAGCCTCCCACAGACAGGAATGTTAGGGTGCAGACACCCCCTTCACAAATCCTCAGTACCCTACGGGCATTCCTCACAGTGTGCTGGCTGCCGCTGCCTCCACAATCCAGTTCCCCGTCTTATCCCTCTGCCCATTCCTGATTGGATTCACAGCGCATGTCAGGGCTTTAGGTGACGTTCAGGTTGATAGCTGCAGAGAGCCACTGTCCTATCAGCTCTCCTGCACAAGGTCCCACGGAGACTCACAGACACCTGGGACCCGTCGTGCCAGCCTTCAGACGCTCCCTCCTGTGCACACTAGATGTTGTTGTGTCAGGACGCCTCTCTCCTTGGGGGTACTTCTGCCCTGCAGCACTGCCCTTACCTACCACATCAAGCCTTAGTGTGGGCAGTCAGCTCTAGGTGCTAAGTCACTGTTACCAAACCGCGACAGAGCAGTGGAATGAGAGTCATGAGCCAGGCATCCCACTGGGCTGTGATGCCCACGGGCCTGCTTTTCACTTCTCTGTGCTCCTGGCCTCCTTGGCTCCCAGAGCACTTCTGCTGGTGCACTTTCTTGCTGTTTCCTGGCTCCCTGTCCCTAAGATGATGGCATTAAGGTGGTAGCACTGTCCAGACTGGATGTTACAGTCCAGGGAATGGGAGAACACCTAGCGCCCATTCTGTTCATCCTTCACCAACACCTGTTGCTGCCTCTCTGGGCTCACTGGCAGTAAGGCACACCGAGTCCACTCTCGGGGAGTTCTAGGAACATGAGGTTTCCCTTGGGTCCAAACCTCCTTTCCCAGGCTCTGGTTCTGCCCACAAAATGTCCATGTCCCCCTGGCCTAAGCGGCCACTGCTTTGGTAGCCAATGCCTGTACGTCTCACTTTCCAACACCCTCAGCCCAACCACGTGTCCCGAAGGTCAGGCTTGGCTGTTCCTGCCATCTGTCGCCCACTGTCTCCTGTGGTCCTCTCTGCTTTGGATCCAGCAGTGGGTTCTGGTGCCTGTTCTGAGGGCTCCTGTGGCCTGACTTGATTCCCATCTGCCACATGCAGAACTAGTGGTGTCAGGCTCTTGTATTCTTCTGGTCTCAGATGCTGGGGTTGGGGTGGAGGCAGGGGTAATACCTCATTAACTCAGGTGCAGGCCCTGTTCCCTGTAATGCTCAGCTGGTCAGATGTCCCAGGAACCATCTCCTTCCAGGGTTCTGTATGCGGAGTGGGGAGTTTATGTTAGTTTAAAAAAAAAAAAAACAAAAAAAACCCTCCATCTAATTCCATAAAGAGTGGCTGAGGAGCCGGGCGGTGGTGGCGCACGCTTTTAATCCCAGCACTCGGGAGGCAGAGGCAGGCGGATCTCTGTGAGTTCGAGACCAGCCTGGTCTACAAGAGCTAGTTCCAGGACTAACTCCAAAAAGCTGCAGAAAAACCCTGTCTCGAAAAACCAAACCAAACCAAACCAAAAACAAAACAAAACAAAACAAAAAAAAAGAGTGGCTGAGAAACTAACCAGATGTTGTAATTACAATGGTGACAGTGTTCCCAGCAATGTGATGGGCTGCTCATACCAGCTATATTCACCTAACCTAGGGCTGAGCTTTTTCATGGCGCCTCATTTGTACAGCGCTGTGGGAAGGAAGAGTCCCACCTCCCACCCTTGGCTTGATTTATGACTTACTCAGGGCCAGATGTACTTGGCCCCATGAAATACTCAGACTAGCCAGCCAAGGGGCCTCATAGTAGCTCAGCCGCCTTCGTGTGGTGGCCCATAGTGGATAGGGTCCTGGGCACAGGTAAAGAGGCGGAGAGACTGAGCAGTTTAGCTATTTCCAGGCTCAGGCCAATGCACTAATTCCCTATGGTCTATGCCTGTCTTCTGCTGGGTAGCACACTTGAAGGATGGCATTTGGAGCTAGGAGGAAGTGCCTGACACCAGTGACCACTTCACACAGATAACAAGAATAATCAGATATATCATAGAACAGCGCCGCTAGGGTTGCTTTTCTGAAGGAAGTGCTTATTTATAAATGTCAGAGAAAAAAAGTATGCATGGATGCCCGAATCCTAATTTCACAGGGGTGATAAAGCCCTTGGGTACAGTCACCTTTGAGGTGTGTAAATTCTTGAGATTTCCTAATTCCAAGCAATTGTGGGGAAACATCATTTTTATTGGCTGAGTGTATACAGCTCTTTGAAGCTCTGTTTAGTTCTCCTTGTGCGTGAGAAGTAAGGCTCAGAAAAAGCCAAGCGCCCCGCCTGCAGGTACTCAGCCAGAAAATGGCGAGCTCTGACCATCAGGGTGTCTTCCCCCTTCCAAAGCCCACCCTCTGCTGCCCTGTCATATTGCCGGTGGTGCTACAGCCCACGGGAACAACCCCTGTCGATGGAGTGCTTCTTGAGCAGGTTAGAAGGAAGGGGGACCGCCTTATGTCACTCTCAAGCCCCAGAGCCATCAAGATAAAGTCTACTCACATAATATGTCCTCCGGGACCTCGCAGGCTTAACGGCAGCCGATTGTCATGTGGTCTCTCCTTCCCTCCCTTAGTCGTTAGGCCCTTTCTTGTCACCAGGAGCTCAGTGCAACTGCACCTTCCCCAGACTCCCCTGTCCTGCTCAGATCCTTGTCCCTCACATCTGTTCTGTGTGCAGGCCACTGTGTGCAGGCTGGCGATTTGTTTCTTGTCCATCTGCCTTCCCCTCTGGACAGTGAGCTCCCCAAAACCTTCCAGACTCAGCAACGCATGTCCAGGGGACTTGGAACAGTGTCTGACGCGTAGTTTCTAGGGTCATTCGAGAAGGTTTAGGGCCACAGCAGCAGGGAGTGGGGGCCAGGTTTGGCAGGCATTACCTAGGACAGATGGGGAGACTCCTGGCTCTGGTTGCCAGACAGAAGTTGTCAGGGTCCGGGTTCAAATCTCAGGGAACATTAGGAATAGAGTGGAGGCCACCCCCTACCCTGCAAGAGCTGGCAGACAAAACTCTGGGTGAGCCTAAAGCAAACTGTGTTCCAGTGTGGAGGGAGGCGTGCAGCAGACGTGCCACGCCCTGGTCTTTGTGCTGGGACAGGGGTTATAAATAGATACACATTTCCACAGGGGCAAAATGTTATAGTTCCCGATTCTGAGCATCCAGGGCCTTGGCCCTGATGCCTCTCTACAATGGCTGAGGATCCGGAAGTAGGAGGGCTTCTGGCTCAGACCCAAGGCCATTATTTTAGATAAAAGTAATTGGAGCTTGGCACTGACTTTTGTCTAATTATGCCTCCCTCTCCTGACAAACCCTTTGTTTACGTTTTTGTGGGGTTTTGATGTTTTATTTTTTGGGCTGCGTCCTCCAACTCCCCAAGCCAGAGACCATCTGAAAAGGAAATAGTAATTTGTCTTCACATGGCACACTGGCACACTCATCTGGGCTGCAAGAGGGAGAAAGGGAGGCGGGAGGCGCGTGTGTGGGTGGCTCCTCTGCTAGTTAGCTGGGAGATCCCCAGCTGTCATTGGTGTGAGCTCCAGTGTGCTCACTGACGGAAGGCAAGGCCCCTCAGCTGGCCCTAGACACTCCCCCTGGGTGGGGCAGAGCAGAGGAGGCTCCTCTCAGCCTGGCAGGCAGGTGGCTGGATTCCTGGGCTGATTTCCTTGTGCTGAGGATGGAGGATGGAGCCAATGCCTGGAAGCCAGGACCTGGGGGCATGGCTGCAGTCAGAAGCCTGAAGCCCAGCCGTGGTGCTGCCTGCCTCTCCATAAGCTAGTGGGCAGGGATACGTTCCTGAATGAGTCTCTGCACTGCTTAAACATGCATGCGGCTGGGTGAACTGAGCACCAGGCAGGGGGCAGGTGATGGCGTGGCAGAGTGGAGCCAGGACCTCCTCAGCACCGGCTCTGTGAACCGGCTTCCGCTCCCACATGGAAGTCTGACTTGATTTTGCCAGCAAGAGGCTCCAGGGGTCCACGCTCTTCTCCCTTTCGGAAGGTGATTTTGAACTTGAGGAGTGTACGCCAGGCACCTCTCGCTGCACAGACCCTGGCTAGAACTTCCAGTGCCACCATGGTGCAAAACATAATCTTGGTGTTTTTCCGCAGAAGGCTGAGCCAGAGACCAGCCGTGGAGGAGCTGGAGAGAAGAAATATCCTGAAACGTGAGTAGCGGGTGATTCCTCTAGAGGTTCCCCTCACATGTGCCGAGGCTGCTGCAGGAATCTGAGCTCTCGTAGCCCAGCCCAGCTCTGCAGGCTGAACATGCTGGGTTTGCTAAAATCTGAGTAGCTAAGCGATTCTGAAGGAAAGGCCTCAAAGTGGCCGCATTCGGAAAGCTCCTTCTAAAATGAAATAAAAATAGCTCTTTCCTAGAATAATTAAATATGTGCTCATTTTCAGGTCTGTCAGATGATCCTGTAGATCCCAGGGAAACAAGTCATTAACCCTATGCATGTTGGGTACCAAGCAGAGCTTCTAGGGAGTTGGCAGTGGGGTCCTATTGGCACTAGAAATCACAGACCCAGTCAGGAGTTGTACCAGAGTATGGCACACCCCTCACTGGTTCCTTCTAGGAGAAATAAATGACAGCTCACGTGAGCAGGGAAACTTCTGTGGCTCACGACTTTGGGTTGATTTAATGGGCTGAACACAGGTGTCTAGCAATACTGTTCACTGAATGTAAGGTTCCTGTCTTTGGTGGTGGAAGGTAGTCAAGCCCTCCTGAGGTGTGCCCTGAGTAGGGCTGACCTGGCAGGCTCGTTTTTGAAGTATTTCCTAGAGTATGTGCTGTCTTTGGGTCAGTTCAGTAGCATGACTCACGTCTTTCTCCTGCTGCATGTTCCTTGTGAACACCTTTTACACAAGTAACAAGGCTGACCTGGTACTATCAGAGGCGACAGAGCCTTGATCTGCGCATGCGACTCCACCGCTCCTCTCATGTCTCTGCCCCGATACTGCCTTCAGCCTTAAAGCTAGCCCCTCACTTTGAGACTGCTGGGGGGAAAACCTTTGAGATTAGGAGTCGATTCTTGAAACTTACCTAGAGAGTGCCGTTATGTTGCCTAGCCTGTGGCTGATATCACACTCGATCCGATCAACAGGACTCCGCTATTTTAGCTATCAGATGTTTGATACTCTTATGCCGTTGGTCATTACCGAAAGCTGTGGTCTAGATTTGAACAAGGGACATTCCAAATTTAGGACATGCCGTACTCTAGGTGTGCTACTCGCACAGGAAGAGAGCCCCAGGTCATAGCCGTGTCTTCTACGTGTGTAACCAGGTCCCCCGCCCCCACACACCTGCGCTTCTCATTGTGTTACTATCTGAAATAAACAACGAAGTCCTAAAAATAGACTGTGTCTGCTCTGCGGAGCTAGCAAGCCGCTGGAACTGAAAAGCACTCACCTTTAGCCCGCAGAAGTGGATTCCCCTTGTGATGGCCATGGCAACACGCTGTAAACACGGCGCCTTCGCCGGCAAGCCAGATTTGTCCTAAGCACAGAAGCCTTGTCGAGTATCCTGAGTGGGAGGATCTAAGGAGCCCGCCATTTGATTTGTGTGGTTCTGTTTTGTTCCGTGGCACAGATAGGGCCACCATATATGGAAAAAGGAGCAGCACACCTTGCTGTGCACACCACCTGTGGTTCCACTTGTGACTGAACTTTTTGTCTTCTTTCCTTCAAGAGGAGACATAGATCAGTGCATCTGACACACACTTAGAATTCCAGGTATTGGTAGCCTAATCGAATGTGATGACGGGGTTACATCCTTACCACAAATCTAAGAGTTGTGCTCTTGTCCCCATTTTACTAATGAAGCAGCTAAGGCCCCCCCGACCCCCCCCCCCCCGAGGAAATGTGACAGTTTTAACACATGAATGCTGGCTCACCTTTCCTGGCTGCCCAGGTTCTTAGTCACCTCATTAGAAGTCGTCACGCATTCCTGGATAGCCATGGAAGATACGCGTGGGGCTGTCCAATGTTCTGGAATAACTTTTCCAAATTGTGTGTCTACCCTTGCTGGTAATGATGGCATCTTCACAGCTACGGGAGAGTGGGGAATCCCGCTTCCCCCCAGTATTTTCACAGGGAGACTTGGGGTTTGCCCAGGATCTTTGTAAGAAATCAGAACTGCTTCCATGCCATAGTCCCAGCCTCCCAGGACTGGTCTGATACATTTTCAGGGTTTCCAGGTAATCTCACTACTTTGTAACTATAGCTCACAACAGTGCATTTCCTGTTACCACACTTGGCTGGAGAAGCAAGCACATGACATGACTGTGTTTTTCTCTAAAATGCCCTAGTCTAAGATAGCTTTAAAAGAAAAAAAAATATTGAAAAGCACACTCAGATGTATTAAACACCCACATACCCAGTTGCTCCAATACGCGAGTGTTTGAAATGTACTATTTAAACAAATGCAGATGATGTACAATTATGTTAGGTGCAGGTTTCAAGGATTCCCTTCCCCAGACGTGACTGTGCTGCTGTTCGGTTTGCTGGCGGGTGAGATCTATTTCCTAGGCAGGAGTTCTGCAAAGGTTGGGGACCTGCGTCTTTATTTAGCAACCAAGAATGCCAGAAATAGAACTAAATTCCTCTCTCTGTATCCAAGGGCTTACAGTACTGCAGTTCTCCAGCAAACTGTGCTGACTTTGGTTCCCAACGAACACAACTCAAGAGGCAAAGCCAATTCTGAGGGCCTTTGTCCCCTTAGAAGCTCCTGTCATAGACAAATATTTATGCTCAACAGTGGAGAAGCAGTCGAGTTGTGAGTAGGCTCACATTTGATATCATGTTACCTGGAATCTGAAGTTCACGCTTTCTGCTAGCTGTCTGAAAGGTGCACACGTTTGTCAAATGGAAAGGCAGAGACAGACTCTGCCTACTTAGAGCTGAGCACGCGCTCCATTGTGCTAGAGCGACTGTCCGCTCCCTGTGATCCTCAACATAAACACACAGATATGTTTGAGTGGAATGAAGACCAACAGTCAATTGCTCCCCAGAAGTAAGCAGCATCAACAGACTTCTGTATAGGGCAGAGGAAAGTTAGACTAGGAAGGATGGCCAGGCAGTGGTGGCACACACCTTTAATCCCAGAACTTGGGAGGCAGAGGCAGGCGGATCTCTGTGAATTTGAGGCCAGCCTGGTCTACAGAGAGAGTTCCAGGACTGGCTCTAACGCTACACAGAGAAACCCTGTCTAGAAAAACCAAAAAAAGAAAAAAGAAAAAGAAAGAAAGAAAAGAAAAGAACAAAGCAAACTAGAAACTAGGAGTGTGACAGCTCGGGCCAGCATGTCCTAAGCAGCTTTCGGGAAAGTGACTCCAAACACAGAAACTGCTATCTCAAAAGGCGCCACCTATAAAGTGGCCCTAGGAAACCTGGTGGTTACTTGTGTAACAAGACATGCTTAACCTGCTTCTATTTCTGTTTTAATCTTCACAGAAAGGAATGATCAGACAGAGCAGGAAGAAAGGAGAGAAATCAAGCAAAGATTAACAAGAAAGGTATTGTTCTAGATGGCTTTCTATCGCTGTGTTAAGCACCATGGCCAAAAGCAATGTGGGAAGGGTTTGCTTATATTTCCAAGTCATAGTCCATCGTTGAGGGAAACTGAGGCAGGAACTGCAGCAGACACCATGAAGAAATGCCGCCCTCTGGCTTGCTCAGATTATTTGATACAACTCAGGGACACTTGTTCAGGGGTGGCACCACCTACAGTGGGCTCAGGCCTCCCACATCAGTCATCAGGAAAATGTCCACACAGACATACTCACAGGCCAGTCTGATGGAGGGCGTCTACCACGGTGACCCTAATTTATGTAGAGTGGACAAAACTAACCTGCACAGGATTATCTTTTTTT
>JAQHUG010000645.1:345393-358090 GCA_028555095.1 Dicrostonyx torquatus
CTCACCCTTGCCAACAGGGGTGTGGGCTCCTTCCACTGTCCTGTAATAAGGTCTTTTCATCGTTCCCATTCCAAGGGTCCAGGTAATTGAGTATGACCCCTAATATGACTCACCAAAAGAGGATCCTGTCTGGACCACAATAAATGTAGCCAACAGCATAATTGCTGTTGTATACTGGACACAGGGGAAATATAAGGAGCAGTCTCCAAGGGAGCAATAATTTGAGACAATACTATCAGTATATAAATTAATCGGCTCATCAGAAAACATTTGCAGGGCTAGGATATGGGTTGTTTGGGGTATCAGATCTTGAGAAACTGCCACAACAGTTCCTTTTGGGGAACTATCTGTAAAAGCTGTCAGAGCTCCCGCCAGGGTCCTAGGTTTTAGTATATCCATGAAAAGATAACAGGATGATTCTTAAAGAAATTTAACAATGACTGTTGGGGATGATGAGTATCAATCATTGCATCAGTTCTTAATAAAGCCCAATCATCATTATATTGCTCTAAGTGCAACAATTCATCTTCACCATAAGGGAGTAAAATTTTCTGGAAATTTGATCCAGAATCCAAAAAAAAAAAACCAAAACCCCTCAAACGTTTTCCCTTCTATATTTATTGTGAGCTGGGGTCGCTCATTCAGCTGAGCAATCCAAAAGGCAGCTGGCCCTGAGGATCCAAATCCCAGATTGCCATGACTCAGAGAAGGAATTAGTACTAGCTGAGCTATGCACTCACCCTCAGGAATGGCCACAACTCCTGGTTGGACAGATGTCACAATCTTGATTTCCCCAACAGTCGGAATCCACGATACCTGGGTGTATCTGAATTCCTCTGAAGATAGCACTGCTCCTTCCAGAAGCAGTCCCGTAGACCCCGCTGGTAAGGGACTATATACATTCATAGGAAGAGCCTGCACCCCCATTTGGGGTGTTAAGACTGCTCGGGTGGAGGTGCAGAAGTCCAATCCTGCACTCCCTGGAGTGGCTCTGATGAGGTCTGCAATGCAAAAGGATTGCTTTGTGGAAGGAATTGGATATGGCCACTGTCGGGGTACAGCCTCTGTGGCCCAAGGTCATTGCTCCATACACTGAGGTTCTGGGGCCCTAGAGTGGGGCCCTCCACCAGTTTCCCTGCTGTGAATTAATGATAGGTGGCAGGGGTTTCCCATCTATGTCTTTCTTGGAGCAGCCCAGTGTGCTCCCTTTCTGCATCTAGGGCACATGCCAGGTTTTTTTCCCTCCTCCCATCATCAGCTGTGGGTATTTTACTTTCGGAAATGGCCAGGAGCTTTGCAGTTAAAACACTTACGGCCTCTGGCCCCCAGTTCTTATCCTTGCATGTTTTCCCGAGGCTGAATACCTGCTGTTATAACCTGGCCTTGAATGAAATTCCCATCTATATCTCTGCATATCCTGATATATTCATTTAAACTCTGCTTTGTGAGGGCATAAGGCTTCCTTACAATATTTGTTAGCATTTTCAAATGCATGTTGTTTTACTATGGGCATGGCTGCCGTGTTGTCAACAATTTCCCTGCTAACTGCAATAGCCTATCCACATAGTCCTGAAATGGTTCTGAAGGCCCTTGTAAAGCTTTAGATAGCTGGCGGGGCGGTGGTGGCGCACGCCTTTAATCCCAGCACTCGGGAGGCAGAGGCAGGCGGATCTCTGTGAGTTCGAGACCAGCCTGGTCTATGAGAGTGTTGCAGGACTGACTCCAAAGCTACAGAGAAACCGTCTCAAAAAAAAAAAAACCAAAAAAACACACATACACACACAAACTTTAGACAACTGATCTCTGCTGTGGGAGCTCCTTCCACTCCTTCAGCCAATAGCCTTTGAGATACCAACCCACTGGGGCCCGTGGTATCTTTTGCTTTAAAAAAGCAGCAGCAGCCCTCTGCTCTCTCTCTCTTGCTTCAGATTCCGCTTCTGGCTATCAGTCGCTTTTCCTGGTCGTGCAGGAGGCTGTTGACTAGGACAGTGATCTGTAAGTTTTTCCCTTTAAATAAATAACCCTTTTTATTAATCATAATTCCAAACTGGTGTGGGATTGTTTTGTGACTTACGCCTTTAGATCTCCCACCGCCTTGTTGGGTAGGGTCTTCCAAGCTTTAGTAGCGGCAGCCACTATTTGTGCAAATATCACCCAATTTGTACAAAATTTGCTGCTGCAAATCGGCATAAGCCCCAGGTCCAGTTAACATGTCTAAATTACGCTGAGCTTGTCCATCCCCAGGTCCAGTTAGCATGTCTAAATGACGCTAAGCTTGTCCGGCTCGAGCATTTAATCGCGCCGTCTGCAGTTTTCCTGATATTCTCCCCGCCACAGAAGATAAGTCTCCCCAAGATAAAACGGCGTGGCATAATTGCTGCCAATCACTAGGTGTTTCAGAGAGGAGAAAGACTCAACCATGGCCAATGTAAAGGGTGCTTGGGCCCCATACGTAGCAACAGCTTTCTTTAATGGCTTCATCTCCTTAAATTGTAATAGAAAATGTTGGCGCATCACTGCCCCGGATTATTAGGGTCCAGTACTTCCATTATAGGTGCCACCATGTGTGCAGAGCGGCAACATAGCCCTCTATTTTCATCCTTGTTTGAATGAGACCACCACCCTTCATCATTACAAGCCGGTGGGGCCGAGGGAGGTGGGGTTGAACCTTCTGCTGCTGCTTTACATTTTCTCCACTTTCTACGAAGATCTCTTATCTCCCTATGTATTATCTCCTCCTCATCTTCCGATGATTCCTCACTATCAGACTCCTGCCTAGCGACTGACTGTTTTCGGAGCCGTGCAGAGTGGATTTTCTCCAATGATCCTCTCCCAACGTTTTTCCCATTACCACCGCCACATGCCTCTTTTCCTCCTTCCTGATCCTCTATAGAACACAGTGGTGGGTTTCTTCCTGAATTTCTTGTAAAACTTCCTTAGCTGCTTCTTCCTCCCATTTAACTTTCACCCTGTCCTTAACAGAGCATCTTTAACTAACCACCACAATGAAAAGGTTGCAGTGGGAAAGCTGTTAGGGCCCTCTCATTGTAGTTTCTTTTGTAGGTCTCTGCACACCTCTTCCCAATCTGGAACATTCAGACTGCCTCCTGTAATAAACCAGGGACTACCCTGCTCTATGGTTTTAATAAAGGCTTCTATGGTTCTTTTTACCGATGTTCCTTGTTGCTCTAACAATCCTTTTATCTGAAATTGCAATTCTCTTTTGCTGCTAGCAGTTCCCATCTTGATTCCCCAATACATCCCTGCCAGCCCGGAACGACCCTGTCTGCTTACCCCTTTCTCGGATCTCAGTGGGCTTGCCGCGCCAGGGTAGCTAGAGCCAAGTCGGAGCGAAGGATGTCAGGATGAACGGAACACACACTCTGGATGTTGCAGAATCAGAAGACTTTATTGTACTTCACCAAGGGGGTTTATACCTAACCCAGACAGGTGGGCCAACAGGATGCAGACCTCATCGCCGGGTCCTCCGGTTAGGGCCAAGGCAATGCGTACTCAGAAAGCAGGGTTGGTAAACAACTCTGAGAGTACAGAACTTGCAAGTTTCTCAGAAACCCAGAACAAGGGCAAGAAAGGTCACCAACAGGGGAGGTGAGTAGGAAGGCCAGGACTCCATTAGGTCCCAACAGATTTAAGGGATTTATTTATTCATTTTCTCTTTAAGGACCTCTATTATTGTCTGAAGCCTATTTTAAAGTCTTATCTTGTGCTTCAGTTATGTTGAATTTCTCAAGGCCTACTGTAGTAGGGTTGCTGGGCTCTAGTAGAGACATATCGTCCTGGCTGTCACTGTGTTTTTATGCTGTGTAGTTATCTGGGTTTGGGATGACTGTAATTCTAGTCACAGTCTGGTCTTGTCTTTGATGGTTGGGTGTTTTATTCATTGCATTCTGTTCTCCTCTCTAGCTCTTAGGAGGATGTGGCCCTGTGTTGCCTGGTAAGGAATTCTTCTGGAATCCTGACAGGTGTGGGTGCCCAATGAAGGTTCTGTGTAGAACGTATTGGAAGAAGAACCTCAGGAATTATGATGAACATAGATGGGGCACTGAGGGGCTTCCACAGGAGGAAGATAGAGTGTTCTACAGGATCTGCTTAGTCCTCTGGGAATGGCAGAGCACAAGAGGACACACAGGTAATCTGCTACTGAGCTGGGGGTGAGACTTGTTAATTGGATTTGGAGAGGAGGGAAAGATCTGTGAAGATCTGTAGTTACCTCTATCTGCTTCCTTGGCTAGTATGAACTACAAGTTTCCAAGGAGTGCCTGTGGGAGTTGGGGGTGGGGGTTGGGATAAAGTAATGACTCAGGGAAAGATGGAGCAAAAGATCTGCACGATCTGCTGGAGATGGGGGCAGAAAAGAAGGGGGAGGCTGCAGCAGATGGTTTAGTACATTGGGGGACGAGACTAGGGAACTGGATTTGGAAGAGAAGAGGAAGAGGTAAGGATATGCAGTTAGCCTGCTTATTTCTCTGTCCAGTTCTTGTATTTCTAAGTGAAATACATTCTACTTCCAAATTGTTTCTTATCCCACAAATCCTAAAAAGCACATTATCACATGAACCTTGAATACCAAGTTTCTAATTTCTGATCTAAATTTAAAAATAAATATGTCAAATACTAAAAATGAATGACAGAACAACTCATAGCTAAATCATTAAATCTATTTTGAGTTTCTATATTTCTATACTCAAACTCATAATCAAAATAACTTGCCTAGTTTATAAAAAATGAGCAAAGTTGGGTAAATAACAGAGACTATGATGTTAAAAAGTGTTTCATTTGTGTGACAGCCTACTTTTACTAAATTCCTTTTTAATATAATTTTTGGCATCATAGTATATATTAAAGTTCAAAACAGGACATATAACCATTGATCTCACTCAAAACTTCTGGTTCATAAAAAAAGTGAATTATTTTCTCCTAGGAATTATTTTAGAACAATCTAAATGGTAACCTTTACTTAATGTGCTTAAAAATGCACAACAATTTGAAAAATACTAAAACTAACCATTACAAATATACCATCTTCAGGCTAGATGTTGGGGCACATGCCTTTAATCTTAGCAAGCAGAACTGAATTTGAAGTTAGCCTGGTCTACACATACCCTCAAAAATAAAACAAGAGCAACAAAATATTAACCTTAGCAAGTCTTTGCTATACAAACAACTATCTAAGCAAGGGGCTAATGAAATGTAAATATTTCTTGCTCTTGAAACTCTTATCACTTTCTTCATAAATCTTAAAATCTTAGCAGATGTCAACTGAAAACACTGAGTGTATTTGTACTTAACTAAGAAGCCACTTTACCATTATAACATTAATTGACGAATGGTATTGTTCAAATACTCTGTACCACCTTAAAATAGACAAAGGAGAACAAAGCTACTTAGTATTAGCCTTCAACTGTTTGACTGAAGGCAACTTGTAATTCATGGTTCATAAAATAGAATAGTGATCATAATGTAATTATACTGACGCAAGGGAAGTAAGAATTTATTTCAAAAATAATCTAACAACATTAAATGAATACTAGGAGTTTAGAACACATTGGCAAAGCATCCTGTTTTGGAGTTAAAATATTTATGAAATAGCTACAACTTTAGGTTTTTAGTACATTTTTAGTACACTGGAACCATAAGTATCTCAAAGTATAAAGGTACTAACAAGTACACATTTTAAAGCAGAAACTCCCCCCTCCCTTCAAAGGGTAGCTGATATTATACTACTTGTATATTTCAAACCATTATGCAAATTTCATTATATCTATTCCAAAACTGTATTAATTAAAAATACACTTTATATAATACTTTAATAAAGACAATAGTTTCACAGATAAAAGTAATGTAAATATGACCCAAAGTAAGCCAGTCCTTTCACTGTCCACCGTACACACAAGCTGCACTGGAGTCACGTTCTTTTCATCTCTAAGAAGATGTTTTAGCCTGAAGGTTCCTGCCCATAAACATAGAGCTGCTTGGTTGATGCACATTTGCAAGGCTACTTAATTACTTTTTTCCACTTATATACAGAAACTAATAAGCAGAGAAAATGTGCTGACAGCAGCCAGATTTCACACATCATTTCCTTCATGAACCTTGAAAAAACGACAACAGTCCTCTGCGTATGTTGAGGAGTTCCTCTTCATGCTGTGATCAAAGGGGAAGACAACTATTTGCATAAAGACACATCAGTGTTCATTCCACCCAGTCCCTTAGGGCGTACATGGAGGTACCTAGAGGATCTTCCCATCACTAGCAATAGTCAAGATAATGGAGAAAAGACTTGCAGTCTTTCAAAACTTCACCTAAAAAAGTAAAGGAAGACTGAAAAAAAAAAAACAACCTAGATGGGCAGTGGTGGTGGCACACCTTTAATCCCAGTACTTGGGAGTCAGAGGCAGGTGGATTTCCTTGAGTTCAAGGCCAGCCTGGTCTACAAAGCAAGTTTCAGGACAGCCAGGCTATTACACAGAGAAACCCTATTTGGAAAAAACAAAAATAAAACAGAACAAACAAAAAACCTCTAGAGAAGAATTTTCAGTGAGGATCAGCTTGGCAGCTTGTTTGCTCAAGTTGTATGAGCCTGGCTAAAGCGTCACAGTCCCTGTGCTGCATGCCATTAAAATCTCAAGTACTTTAATACTTTATAGATAATGGTCACTATGATTATGTACTTAAACTTTGAGAAAACCCTTAAGTCTGTCCATGTAAAGCACTGACACGAGTCTCTGTGGGGTGTACGTCATCCTGGAATGTGGCTGCTGTTCTACTTGACTTACAAAATCAATCCAGTGCCATTGCTTACTTCTGCAGGTGACAATTTGTCCACTCAGCAGTCTGGGTGTTGCACTTGGCTAGAGCACACAGTGATTCTATCAGTACAAACAAGTCATTTCTTCACCTAGCTTTATATTTGCAAATCACTGTCTCTTTCCTCATCCATCCCTCATCTACTTTAACAAGATTTCCATAATTTAAAAAAACTAAAAGTCATCAGCTTAAACCTGTCTTCTTCAAACACCCACAAAAAGATAAAAAGTAAACAAGTGTGGGGATCCATGGCTATAACCTGAGCATTGTGAAGGGTTAGTGGGAGGATCACAAGTTTAAGGCCAGTCTGGACTCAAAAGCAAGAGTTGGGCTGGAGAGATGGCTCAGTGGTTAAGAGCACTGACTGCCCTTCTGGAGGTCCTGAGTTCAATTCCCAGCAACCACATGGTGGCTCACAACCATCTGTAATGAGATCTGGTGCCCTCTTCTGGCCTCATACATGGAGGCTAAACACTGTGTACATAATAAATAAATAAATCTTTAAAAAAAGGAACCTGTTTTATAAAACAGACAGAGAAGCACACAAAAGCCTGGTAATCACACGCAGAGATACATACACTCAGCCCACTTACCATTTTCTTAAGTAGCTTATCTTGCAGAATTTTCATGTTTGCTTTCATCAAATGCATCTGTAAACAACATTATTTCCCTCATGAAATTTATCAGATTTTTCACAACAAAAAGACAAGTTAGATTATCCAACATCAAGGTTACAGATTAAGTACATAAATTTATACCTCAGATATAAAAATATTGTCTTCATTAACAGAGTTAGAGACAAGGAAACTATTATCCAGTGAAGTTTTCAAAACATGAAGCCTAAAAAATAAAATGAGAATTAACTTCTTACATATCAGTTCACAGTCCACTGCTACAGTGCAGTATATGTTGTGTTTTACCTACAATGTTACAGATTCTATTCATTAAGTATACTAACCTCTCCTTCTCACTTCGGAGATATGTCCTCATCTTCTGAACTAATTTTTCCTCGACGTTCTAAGTTTTAGGGTACAATAAATCTCTTGTAGTTTAACATGATTAACACCTGAATTAGAATTAATGTATTTCTACTACTTTAAATTTAAGTAAAACTGGTTATAGGCTAAGAATACTGTATTTAGCATACACTTTTTCGGATTACAAATATTAGGAATAAAGTCTCTCAGATGTTTCCCACATTATCATTGTAAGTGAGCTCAGCTGCGGCTGACAGAGGATGGAGCTATGCTTTAATAACGACAGTCTCTCAAACTGCTGAGTAAACAACTGTAAAGAGCTATATTTAGTCTTTAAACATTTTGAGAAATGTTTAATTTTTAAGAAACACAAACCACAAGTTCCTTCTCCAGGTCTCGTAAAATCTCTGAGTCTTTCCCAACTTTCTCCATCTCATTTATGAGAATGACTTTGAATTTCTCAAAATTTTCATTCCTATTAAAAAAGGGACACAATGAAATTGTTGCAGAACCACAGGGCCCACAGCTCATAAGCACAGTATGCATGGCTCACCAGACAGATGTGTGGTACAGACCTGCATCCCCAAGCTTGAGAGGTAGCTGTCATTAGATGTTGTTGAGTCAATTTTAATGTCTTTGTAGTAAAGTCATCCATGAATCTATGTTGGGTCTGAAAGATACTTTTAACTTAAAATGTCTTTATAAAAATAACAAGCTAACCAAGACTATGTTATGAAAAAGTCTTTCCATAACACACAAGAAAAACTTAAAAAATTAAAAATGCAATTATTTAAATCAACTTTTTTTATATAATGAACTCAGAGCAGTGTTTGTGTTGGTCAGGATTTGAATAGAGTTCAATTTTCTATTGTTTTTAGGAATACTATTTATATATTACTACATATTTATAGTGTTTATAAAAACTGGAACTAATTATCGTTTTCTTCAAGAGCATAGCTTAATAGAATTTACCATTTTTCACAAAACACATTTTCACCTACTGAAGTCATATAAAAGTTTGTAAAATTAGAGATTCTCTTGACTTTTGGAAATATGAATATTTTAAGAAATTTGAAATCTTATCTTTGGATAAAAGGAAAGGTGATCAAGAGATGAGGTTCATGTCATATTAACTATACTTACTGTTCAAAGGAGGGAATGAACTAATTATCAGTCCAAATAAGGACATAAGAGAATGTGATTTTCTACCTATTAGCAATAGTAAACACTGGTTTTAGGATGTACTCTGTGTATAGACATCCACTGAATTCTCAGAAACTAAGGACACAGTAGAGACAATGGTGGAAGAAAGCTGGAGTATAATACACTGGAGTATAATACACTATATCATGTGCTACTCTCCACCATTGGGATTAAAATATCCAAAGACGGGAATGAGGAGATAACTACCTGCCAAGGGCTTACCATGCAAGCAAAAGACCCTAGTTCAGATCCCCAGAACCCACATAAAAAGCCAGGTGCAGGGACATATACCTGTAAAGTCAACTCTGGGGAGGTAGAAACAGGCTATCTGGGGCTTGCTGGCTAGTCAGTACAATACAGCTCAATAAATAAACTGTATCTTCACTGAGATAATGTCTCATAGAAAAACTGTGGAGAACAACTGCAGACACCAAAGAAAGACCTCTAACCTCCACAAGCACATGTGTGAGCATGCACACATACACAACAAAATGTAAAAATGCAAAGAAAAATTGAACAGATAGATGAATTAGAAATATATATAGAGAGAGTGGAAAGGTGTTAGAAGGAATGAGAGGTGCCTTTTATCTGATAATCCAAATTATATGCAAAGTCAGATTCATAAATGGGTGTGTTGTTGACTAAGGATCAGACAAGCCATCCATCATCTACCAGAAACTTGGGAGTGTATTATCATGGTATTGTGTGTAACTTATGAGGTAACTCACATCAGTTTTCCTCTTATAGTATGAGCTGATGTTATCATAAAACATTTCAGCACCTGGCAACTCCTGTTGCCAGTCCTCAGGAATAGAAAAATCTGGTGTCGATAATGAAGCTGTAATTTCAGACATTAAAAATAAAAACAATGAGTTAATATTAAAATATGTATTACCACAAAATTTATCATTGTCCTCAGACTGAGAACAAAAAAAGTTCTGTGTTTAAATCCAAAACAGAGGGCTTTTTATTATTAAAAATGAAATTCTTGTCACAGAACCCTTTTATAGGGCTACTAAGGCACAAAAAACAATTATGGTACAATATTTTTTACTTTTAAATTTGATCCATTAATAAGAAAGCACCTACAGAGTATTTTAGTGACACACATCATGTAGCTCAGATTTCACTACAATCTAAATTTAAGACATGATATAATGATGGGGAAATCTGTTTGAAGATTATGCTACACATTTAATATAAAGTCAATTTTGTGATAAAAGCCCATATCTATCTTGGACTCACGCAAAGTTGTTTGTACAAAGAGTTGTGTTTAAGCCAAACTCTAGGAAGCTGCCCAAAAGTTTGATCGGGTTATTTGATCTGCTTACTTTTGTAGATGTGATGATCTGAATCTCCCCTTTGACACAGTCTTTTGGAGAGTAATTGTTCACTCTCTTCTGCCTCTTCCACTTCTGCTTCATTGGAATTACTTAGATCATCTTCTAGGAACATTCGCTGTTTGCGACTTCGTTGACTGGGTCCTAAGAAACCATTAAAAATAATAGTGCTATAATTCTGACTCAAGACATCTACCACTTTATTGCTTTAAATTAAAAACCTTTTAAACAACTATGTTAAAGTATACTTTATAATTTTTATTTTTGACAACAATGATGTGACTTGAAATGTAGAACTCATTTAGGTGTAAATCCAAAGTAATTAGTAATGACTTTGAAGGCAAGGCTGTGACTAGAAAAATGGCTAAACAGTTGGAAGCACTTCCTACTCTCGCAAGGACCCAGGCTCAGTTCCCAGCATCCATGCAGTTGCTCGAAACTGACTTTAACTCCAGCTCCAGCATACTTGACACCTGCCCTCCACAAACACTGCAAGCACATGGAGCATATATATATATATATACATGCAGGCAACATGAAAATTTTAAAGCAAATCTTTAAAAAGCAAGATTATGCCTACAAACCTGATACATGAGTATTGTCACTGGGCATATCCCACCATATTTTCTCTATTCTTTCACTAGAACATGATAATGGAGACATGGCAAGACTTTCCTAAAATAAATATTAGAAATTAGAAGAAAAGTAGTATAAACACTTGTATTTAATCTTTGACTATTCTTTATCATCTTTATCAAACTCCCAAGCCAACAGATGTCAAATGCTGTCCAATTCTTTCTCATATCATTGTCTTTAAGTCATCTTTAAAACTGCTGCAAATGAATCTTAATATTAGATTAGCATCAGTTTTATGCTAATATAGTTTTTTACCTGATATATTTGCAAAGTTCTCATTTTCAATTTCACCGTGTTGTTATTATCTTTGAGTTAGAAAATAGGGAGCTACAGAAAAATTTTCTTATAAAGTGACTTTTTCACCTTTAAAATTCTGTTTTACTATTTGAACAGTTTTTTTTTTTTTTTTTTTTTACAAAAAAGCAATTTTACTTAGATTACCATTCTTTCTTTACTATGTCTACTCTTCTAGGCACTTAAGGGTAGCTCAAATCCTAGCTCCACCCCAAAATACAACACTTTATTTTCATCTTCTATATTATAGAGTTGTTAAATATTGTTACTTATCGACCAATGGAGTTTTCTGCTGACAAGAAGTTCAGAAAACCAAATTTCTATATAATCATGAAGGCAGAAATCTTATAAATATGTAAACTCAGAGATTTAGCCCCTATATCTTTATTATTTTAAGACTTTCCTTTTAAACTTTTTACATGACTAAATCATTCCATCACAGAGAGAAAAATACCTGTAAGCACGATACCCACTGAATACCAGCAATTTGAATTAGTATATTACCTCTATCTTGCTTTGCATATGGTTTTCATGACTCTCTGGAGATTCAGTTTCCATAAAGTGCTTCTCTGAGTTATTACTGCTTACATCTGAATAGTTGTTATAATGCAGGGTTCTTTGATTATCTATCACTGAATTTGTATTTTTTTTATTCAAAGCAGAATTCTTCTTGGTAGTTGTGTTTCTGGGCTATGAATGAATAACACATACAAAAACCCAAAGATAATTAGTTAACTACTTAAAAACAGAAAAAAGTTGAATTAAATAATAAGAAACAATTTAAAAATTTAGAGAATTAACTCAGTGCTAAAATTCAGCATCCACTTAAATAGAAGGTTAATTAGTTCAACAACAAGTATCCAATGAGCAAAGATGCCTGATGCATGGCTCTATACTTCACAGGTTAAGTCGCTTTAACAAGAAAAGGAACATGAAAGCAAAACAACTGGTCATCAAATACAAAAAGTTATAATACATTATATAATCATCTATAAAGAAAATCAGTGACAACCTGGGAAATTATAGAATTCAGCAAGATCACTCAAAATTAAAAAAATCAAACTATTTTATACAAGACTACAAACCTATTACTTATTGGCTTTTTTGTTAAGATAAATACAAATAAAAAATCTTTAAAACTACAGAAATGTAAAGTGTAGATTTGTGTGTGAGACACCCAGGCAAATGTACAACTAAGCAGTGTATACTGGCATAAGAACAGACAGGAGGACCAATGGAACCGAATAGAAGACCCGGATATCAATCCACACATCTTCCAATACTGATATTTGATAAAGAAGCAAAATATATCAAATGGAAAAAAGAAAGCATATTTAACAAGTGGTGCTGGCATAACTGGATATCAACATGTAGAAAAATAAAAATAAATCCATAGCTATCACCATGCACAAAAATCAA
>JAQHUG010000645.1:359143-394980 GCA_028555095.1 Dicrostonyx torquatus
AGCTCAATAAATATCAATAAAGGAAAAAAAACCCTAAGCAGTGTAGTATTAGTACAAAGACAGTGTCTAACAGCCAGACTCATGTGACCAACAAGACTAGGGCTGAGTTAATGTAAACATTAGATGTGGAAAACTTCCATTGTTCATAGGAAATCCTAGAGAGACTGATACCTAAAAGTTTAAATCAAAAAGTAACTTTTTCACAATAAAGGAAAATACTTTAAGAATAATACTTAAGTATTAGATCTTACTAATATAGCCCAGGTTGGCCTTGATATTTCAATCTTTCCACCTTCAACCCCTGAGAGGTAAGACTACAGGTCTGTGTTAAACATGCAACTGCAGGTATGTATCAGACATTCCTGCTTGAGTCTTTCACATTCTGAAAGATCAGAAATTTTATTTCATAGTTTGCCAGATTAGAGTTCTGGATTCTAGCAAGTGAAAGGTACAATGCCATTGACAGATACAGAAGTGACATTCAAGTCTACAGTAAGAACTCCTGTAAAGGCTGAGTTTGGTGATGCACACTTTAATTCCAGCATCTGGGAGGCAGAGGCAGGTGAATCGCTAAGTTTGAGGCCAGCCTGGTCTACACAGTGACTTTCAAAGCTACATAGCAGGACCCTCTCTCAAACCCTATCCCCCCCCCAAATAAACTTCCTGTAAACTTTAAGATAAATCAACACTTCTATTTTACAAATTACAAAACATAAATGGGACTAAAGATATAGCTTGATGAAGAATGCTTATCTAGTACATATAAAGTACTGGATTCAACCCCTAGTAACACAAGAGCAAAATCAACAACGAATTCATAGAATGCGAAAAAGAAATTCTTCATTAATGCAGTCGACCATAAAAACTCCAAAGATAGACTGAACTTCACATGCACCAGGCAACTAAAAGCAGAAACCTGAGGTAGAACTCAG
Source organism: Dicrostonyx torquatus (assembly GCA_028555095.1). Classification (NCBI taxonomy): domain Eukaryota; kingdom Metazoa; phylum Chordata; class Mammalia; order Rodentia; family Cricetidae; genus Dicrostonyx; species Dicrostonyx torquatus. The sequence goes on from JAQHUG010000645.1 coordinate 360,076, forward strand.
CACAAACTATGGAGAGGGGGCAGTTACTGCCTCAGTTCCCAGCAAGTTAATAGGTAGCAAACTAAAATTCCATAGAGCATAGAAAACATCACAGAAGGTAATAAAAGTAGTTAGAATTACATAGATGTAGACAGACACTTGGAAAATAACAAGTGAAGGGTTTAAAGAATGCAAAAAGACAGACGATAGAATCTAATAGGGCACTAAGTTGCTATATTGCCATCTGTAGAAAAACGAGACTTGCAAAGGGGCTTGGAGGGTTAATGAGGTGAGTCAGAGTCTAAACCTCCTACATCTGTTTAAAAACATAGCACTACTCTGAAATGTTTGACACACTGACAGTTTAAGCTAAGATTTTGTTTGTAAAATATGACCCCCTCCTGTAAAGACTACTGGTTTAAAATAAAAGGGCTTTAAAGCCATCTAGAAAAAAAAATCAGCTAAAAGTGATAGGTCAGATGGCTCAATATACCAGCAATTATGGATCTCTGACACAGGTATGTTAACAACCACTGTACTGTTTTAAGTGCTGGTACTGTATCTAGGTCCCCATACATCTAGACAAGCGCTCTCAGTGACATCTCCAAGCCCTAAATAGTCATTAATACCATTTTATTATAAGCAATGGTTAGTACCTATGAGCTTTAAACTCATAACTATATAAATATGCTCTTGAGCAATATGGTTTTCAACTACATTCTTTTCAGTTTTGTCCATTTGTGATTCCAATAACAAAAAACTTATTAAAGGTTAAAACACTGAATAACAAACATATAATACATAGTTGATGAATTTTACAGACAAATGGCTAACCATTTTCAGGTGCATATGATAAAAGAAAATTATATTCTTACCAAAGAAGGCAGTCCTGGAACAGTTGAGTTACTCTTTCTCACACACAGTGTACTGGTCTCACTGGTTCTGGGTGATTTTTCCTGACTTCCAACTTTATTGTTACTGTTTAAGGATTCAGATGATGCAGTTTTTGGATAAGGTGAAAAAGATTTTGTAAGGTAGTCATAATCTTGAGCAAGATCCTTTTCTGTTATTTTCTCTATACCTAGATTCCCCAAAAACAAACATACAGTATTACTGTTAAAAATAGAGTATTATTTCATGCTTGCTCTAGGAAAGGGCATGATAGAATTAATAATTTATCAAATGTTCAAGGATTAGATGTGTTTTAAAAAGATACACTTTCAATAATTTAAGACCAACTGGTGTAGGAGGGTTCTTCTCTATTTTGTGTGCTTTCATTGGTTAATAAAGAGAATGCCTGCCCTGTAAGATAGGACACAGCCCTTAGGTGGGCGTCATAGACAGAACAGAGTTCGGGGAAGAAAGGAAGTGAGAGAGAGCCGCCATGAAGCTGCCAGGGTCAGACATGCTGAATGATCCCCGGTAAGATCACCACCTCGTGGTGACACACAGACTTTTATAATGGGTTAGTTTTAGATGTGAGAGGTAGCCAAGGAAAGGCTAGAGATAATGGGCAAGGCAGAATTTAAATTAATATAATTGTCATGTGGTTATTTCGGGTACAAGCAACCGGAGGCTGAGTGGGCCTGCGGCTGGGGGCTGGGAGCCGGGTGCCGGGAACACAGTCCGCACCTTTCAAAACAACCAACTATGTTTGAGATACTAAGACTTTGAACAATTCCCAGTTGAAAATTTAAGGACCTTCAATAAAATTTAAACTACACACACACACACACACACACACACACACACACTGTATAAGATGACTTAACTGCTACTTTAAATATTTTAACATTATAGTAACAAACTGTTAAAGTTTTACAAAATCAGTTGGTCTAAACTGCTCACTAAAATACCAGGACAGTAAGGCTGGGAAGGCAGCTCAATCAAAAAATGGTTGCTGCATAACAACAAGGACCTGACTTCATCTCCTGAACCCACATTAAAAAAAAAAAACAAAACCAGACATGGTGAAATATGCTGTAATTCTAGAGCTTGGGAGTCGGGTCTCTGGAGCTCGGTCGGTCATTGATTCCATGTGGTGAGCCTAGGTACCAACTGGACCCACTTAACCACAAGGTTTGTGGGAAGCTGGCTCCTCAGAAACAACATCTCACACGCATACAAGCACAAAAATAAAAAGCAAGGACGTAAGATTTAATGAAATCAATTCTCAGTTTTTAGCTCAAATCAAGATATGTGCATTTGTCTTAGCTTATCTAATGTGACAATGATTCTAAGCACTGTGAAAATAAAAGGATTTTGTGTGCTTTAGGGAAACATACACATTAACATTTAACTTTTGGATTTAACTAAAATGATTCACATTTGTAAGTGTTTTAAAATAGCTGGAGATTTTGTAATTGAAAAGTTGAAAGTCAATACTCTATGTATTTTCATTACCAATTATTTTTAAATAAAAGCAAACACTATTGTTTCTGAAGATAATCTACTGTGAGTTCACAGAATAACATCATTTCTTAGACTTTTATCAAAGAATTGTATAAAGGATCCCATATAGTTCCTCCTATTAAATACTTCACCTTAGAGTATATTAAATTATGTTACATTTTTGCTTTTATAACTTAAGAATATTAAATATTTCCACACTGAATCATTTGATATTTAACATCCTAACATGAAAACGTTGGATATTCTATTATGTTCTCAAGTTGGCCAAAAATACCCAATTATTAGCATTAGCTGATTTAAAATGAGCTTTTAAACTACCTATCTCAAATAAATTTCACAAAACGAATCTTAGATTTTCATAGAGTTACAAAAGAAAATTTGCTAACTATTCCAGTAAAATGCAAGGAAAATGAAGTAATACTGACATCTTGTCACTTCTATAGAAGATGGGCTCCCAGACACAGATGCAGAAGATAGGCAAAAATTGTCTTCTCTCCCATCTCTTAGCTCAGATGAAATTTTCTGTTTTTCTTTTGCTGTTTCTGTAGTGACAACTTCCTGTAGTTCCTTTGGCAGTTTCTTGGTCTGGGCTCTGGAATGGCCAGTCTCCTCCTAAATGCACCGTTAACTTTAAATTATGCTCACATACATTTATACAAAGGGGTATATGTTACACTACAGCAGTGATGGACTTATTACTATATATGGCCATAACAAGAGCTTATGTGTTATTGGCAAAAATATGCTCTAGGGCACTAGAAAAATATACTGACTGCACAGACTATGTATTGAATAATAGAATGCTGTGCAGGTTCAAAGCTGGTGACTGTATCCAGCATAAGAGAAAACAGAACTCCTAGATTTTATGGTGCATGAGATACTGAGAAGTCTGTGTACCAAGATGGTGAAGGGGAGACATACATGAAATAAGATTGTGGATCAGACCAAAGGTACTTGAGAAACTCAGGTCATCACTCAGTAACAATAGAGAATTTGTTTATAGCTCTGTGTAAGCTTGCACCATCTCACTGGACCAGTTTCTCTCTGCTATTGGGTCCCTGCAGCTGCTTATGAAATAACCACTCTGAGGCTTCTTATCTGTTACAATTATTTGGCCAATGGCTTAAGCTTTTTATTGGCTCTCTCTTATATAAATTAACTCATTTCTACTGATCTGTGTATCACTATATGGCCATGGCATAACCTCTGTTCTAGCATCTTTCTCCTTACGCTGCTGTTGGCATCTCTCTCTAGTGGCTACAAGGCATCTCCTTAACTCCTTGAAAATTAAGGATTTTTGTCACTTTTTTTTTATTTTTAAGGATAGATAAGATGAATGGCTTAGAAAGGCATATTTGATGGTGGGAATGTTAACATTAAAGCAAGAAATAAGACAAAAAAAGGGTGATTGTTATCTGATCCAAAAGATCGATATATATCTCCAAATTCTGGGGGGGTATAAAAAGACAGCATTCCTCAGAAAGCCATTTCTGATCTACCAAAGGACCAGTTTCTTTATCACTTGGGGCAGAGACACAAATGGCTATCCATGGTATCTATTAGCATACCAAAGTACATGCTGGCCTCCAGTCTCCCTCAGCATTACAAGTATCTGTTATATCAGCGTCCATGTTGGCATTCTGGATCTTCTCATCCCACCCCTTAACCCTAAACTTCTCTAGCTCAGAATCCCCTCCCCATTCAGCTGTGTGTGCTTACTCAAGCTCTCTTGCTCTCTCTCTCCCTCCCTCCCTCCTCTCTTAGTCCCTCTTCTGATCTCCTTTGCCCTCACACTTCTCTTTGTCTTCACCCCTACACCTCCTCTCAAGGCCAAGTCCATTCTGCTGCCTATGTTCAACCTCAGGCTTTCTCCTTCCTGCTCTGGACTCTTCCAGATGCCTCTGGATATACTTTCCCCTCACAGCTACAATAAAAACCTTCCACTTAACCAAACCTTGGCGCAGTCATGTCAGTTTATACAAATATGTTACAAGGTCTTTAAAGTGTTCCAGACAAGAGAGAATAGGAACACAAACAAGAAGAAATGGTGGTTTCATGGGTTAAGATCAAACAACGTGAGCACCATGGTGGTGAACAAACCTTTAATCCCATAATCCAAGCTCTCAAGAGGCAGAAGCTGCCTGTTCTCTATGAGTTCAAAGTCAGCCTGATATAAATATTGAGTTCTACTGAGTTCCAGGACAGCTAAGGCTGTTACACATAGAAACCGTACCCCAAAAATGAAAAACCAAAACCAAAGCAAACAAACTAATCAACATAGTGTAGTAGTCAAAGGCCTACCTTTACCAACAAGCTCTCTGGGTCCAAATTCTGTCACTACCACTTCCTACAAACATGAATTTCTCTTTCTTGAGCCTCAGATTTTTCACTTGAGAGTAGGATGATAATATTCACAGTAATGAACCACCTGCATATTATGGTGTAGGAGTTCCTTCTGTTTCTGTGTTGCTTGCACTGGTTAATAAATAAAGAAACTGCCATGGCCTAGCTGATAGGGCAGAACTTAGGCAGGCAGGGAAGACAGAACTGAATGCTGGGAGGAAGAAAGGCAGTAAGGAGAAAGACACCATGGATACGCAGAAGACAGATGCTGGGAATTTTCCCTGGTAAGCCACTGCCATGTGGTGATACACAGATTAATAGAAATGGGTTAAATTAAGATGTAAGAACTAGCCAATAAGAAACTGGAGCTAATGGGCCAAGTAGTAATTTAATTAATACAGTTTCTGTGTGGTTATTTTGGGGCTGAGCTAGCCAGGCGGCCGGGACAGAGAAGCGGACCCTCTTCCTGTTACAATATTAGATTTTAAGATAAATTTGTAAGACTAGCAATGAGCATGCTTTAAATAGTACTATATACATACATTAAAAATTTAGTAGTTTAAGAAAACTAAATTTAGAGATTATCAATTTTAACTGTATTGATTTACCTTCGTCAGTAGTTTATCTTTAAGTAAATATGAAAATTCTTTTTCACTCTCGGATTCTGATTCTGAAGTTGAGAGATCTTTATAATTTTTTTTTGTTTTTGTTGCTCTTCGTGGAAGTCTGGTTCTCCGATCTACAACTATTTCATCATCCTTTTTGGTTATGTTTTTATTGTGTGCCTTTAGGAGAAAATTTCCTGAATATTATAATATCAGTAATAGAGGTATCAGAAATATAAGCTATTTGCGATACAAATGCAACATTGACAGCTACATACAAAATATATGTAGGAATGAAATTATTCTTGATTGAAAAAACTACCATTCTTGTCATCTATTTTATTTCTACCATGCAATCGCTAAGAGAAATACTTTCCAAAGTTACACACACACACAAACACACACACACGTGAGGGAGCACACTTAGTCAAGTACTTGCTGTATAAACACAGAGACCTGAGTTCAAACATTCAGGACAAACATGAACAAGCTGAGCACAAGGGTCAGTACTGCGGCAGCAGACAGGTGCACCCCTGCAGGCACGGTTCAGTTAGGATATATAGACAGGCAGAGTTCATGAGCTCACTGATCAGCTATTTTAATGATGAACTCTAGGCTTAATAAGATGTGGAGAAGTGATCAAAGAGAGCACCCCAATATTGTTAGCCATTAGCCTCCACATATACTGGCACAAGTAGTATATCCACACACAGGTGCATACATGCAGAACACATGCATGTACACATAGACATACACACATACTCAAGACACTATTAAATAGAATGCATGATAAAATAATGCAAAGGCAAGCAAGGTCAAGGACCAGCAATGGAAACAGGTAAGAAAATGAAGGCCTGTGTTATTGTTATAATGGACTCTAAAGGGTAGTTTATCTCTTGATTACCATTATGGATCTTGGCTGCCCCCTTTCCAAGGATGACTCTGCAAAATTCAGGAAAATAAGATTAAAATTTTCAATCGATACAATAGTTATAACATTTCTTCAAGAATAAATTTAAAATCATATAATTTTGAAGCCCCTCACCCTGATGTGGGATTCCCCTCTGTATGCTGTGAATATTATTGGTTAATAAAGAAACTGCCTTGGGACTGCACAGGGAATAGAGGGAGGTGGGGAAAACTAAACTGAATGCTGAGAGAAAGAAGGAGGAGTTAGAAAGAAACCACATAGCCGCTGGAGAGAGACGCCAGAACTTTACCCAGTAAGCCACTACCACATGGTGATACAGAGATTGCTAGAAATGAATTAAATTAAGATATAAGTGTTAGCCAATAAGAAGCAAGAGATAATGGGCCAAGCAGTGTTCTAAATAATATAGTTTCTATGTGATTATTTCAGGGCTGAGCAGCTGAGAACCAACAAGCGGTCTCCAATAACAAATTGGCATGCCAACATGGTGGATGGACTATATCCATGTAAAACCTGAGAAAGCTTAAAAGGAATCCTAGACACAAAAGAACAGAGTTAAGCATGGTTTGGTAGTGGCATTTTCTTAGATGGGTTCTGTTTGCTAGAAGCAACCAGAGGCATGACTCCTTTAAGAGAGGTTTTCCTGATTCAGCAGTAGCAGAAAAAAATGTGCCATTTTTGAAATGCTGGCTTTCTGGGCCATGCTGCCAGCATGACCTCTGGCTCTTTCAGGAGGTCCAGCACTTAAACAAGCAGCATGCTACAAACTGCTTACTGGCTCGACATAGACCCACTGTGTCCTTGGAACTGGGATGGTGTGCTTGGCTCAGAGGCAGTGAATGTTCCTCCTCCACCATGCTGGACTGTGGGAAACAAGCAGGCAGGGCCTTATATACCCTAGCAATGCTGTAGCTCAGATTCTTAAAAAGTGCTTCTGGTCAGAAAATAATTACAGATATGCAATAAAGACAAATTCAGATGAAAAAGACCTTTAAATGAGACACAGTGTGTTGAAAAAGGTACATAGGTTTGGGAGAGAGAAGAAAAAGAGTATAGAGAGTTATAAAAAGAGACAGAATATAATAAAATAAATATTAAAAAGTAGTAGAGTAAAAATAAATGTCACATAAAATTGGACTATACACAGAGAGTCTGGATTATGTATATTATTGTGTTTACTTTGAATTTTTTGACTGTAAAGGAGCTAAGTAACCAATATATATACTTTAAAGGTATCTTGTCTTCGAAATTTGGGCCTAAAGATTTATTTCTTTAGAAAAGAGGTTGTTCTTTTGTTTCCACAGAAGATAAGAACATAAGAATTTTTTCCAGACTAATGTGGTTTGATGCACCAAGATGCCCTGAAAGGTCACTGTGAACATCCCCAAAAATTACTTCACTCAACAAAAAGCAGGAAGCAGTTTGGAGAGAACAATGTCTCTCCAAATATTGTCTATAAACATTTGTTTACATTTATTGGAGATATGTTATAGAGATTTCCATTGGCAGAGATCTTGGTTTATTGATACAGATTTAAGGTCAATTTTATTATAGGTATATTTCTGCTCTTGATTAAGGCATTGTGTTTGTGCAGCTCATATAAAATGTAATGTATAATTAAGAAATACAGGTTAATAGATAATCATCTATAATAGTCAAGCTTCTAGTAATGTTAGGTTTTCTAGATATATAGAGAAATATTTCTGTCAGACAGGTAGTCTTCAAATCTTACAAAGACTACAGAATATGACATTTAAAATGTTTAAGAACTTAGGACTTTTCGTGACAATAAGATACATCTTCTCTTGGCAGCACCAACTACTTCAAGAGGATAATGGGCATCGAAGAGACTTGTTATGGAGTTTGTTGGCCATTTGGACAGGAGACTGCTCTTGTCTGGACTGCTTGATGAACTGGACATGCAGGACCCATTAAAAATGACTGCTGAAGTTGCCTAAAGAAGGTGAGACATCCCTTGGGGTTCCAGCTTCATGAAAGAGACTTCCAGACATTCTATAGGACATAGAAGAAGTGACTGACAAACTGCCAATATAGGCTGAACTATCTTGAAATTTCCTGCTTCATGGAAAAGCCCGCTGAATACTATGGGTCTTTAGGCTGAAGATGGATGCCCCAAAGTTACAGAAGAACTTTGGGTGACTGTCCAGGCAGCAAGAAGTCTCTGTCAATTCTAGAGTTTTGGAAGTTTCTTACAATGCACTTCCTGTTTACTTAGGTAATATTATATCCTTCTGGAGTCTTTCATGGAGTTGAAGAATATAGCTTTCCTTAGTTACAATAAAAGATAAAGTAGATATAAGTATTATAACTGTAATTATTGCTTGATACCTGTTTTGCTATATGTAATTTTACTATGTTAAAGTTAAAACTTTCCTTTTTATTTAAATAGAAAAGGGGAGGTGATGTAGGATTGCACTCTGCATGGTGTGAGTACCATTAATAAAAGAAACTGCCTTTGCCTGCTGATAGGGCAGAAGTTAGAGGTAGGCAGGAAAAACTAAGCTGAATGCTGGGAGAAAGGAGGGCAGAGTTGGAGAAGTAATGGAGTTGCTGCCCAAGACAGACATGCTGAAACTTTGCTGGTAAGCCACTGCCATGTGGTGATGCATAGATTAATGGAGATGGGTTAAATTAAGATGTAAGTAGTAGCCAAAAAGAAGCTACATCTAATGGGCCAAGCAGTGTTTTAATTAATATAGTTTCTGTGTGATTGTTTTAGGGCTAAACTGCTGGGCAGCCGGGAAACAAACAAGCGGTCTTCCTTACAACACCACATTCAACACTATTAAACACATTTAATAATCCTTCCCTTACATGTGACTTGAAACCACTATGACACAGGGACCCTTAATTTCAGCTTTTCTACTGGAGAATGTGGTCTTCGGGACTGCTGGGCTACTATGGGAGCATTCTCTTTCCCTATACTTTGTAGTTGACACACTATACTACATTGTGATGGGAAATGCATATTTATGCTTATCCAAAAACTTCAATGTTGTAATTGGTAATTTCTTATCCAGTGTTTGTTATAGTGTTAACTGCCTGCCCCCCAGTTTATATATTATCCAACTTTTAAAATATATTACCCATCCATGAATCTACATTCAATTCTAAGAGCCTCAGAGTAATGTTGAATCTACATGTTCTCTTTTACTGTCCTCAAAATTTCTATGATAATCCCTAAAGTCTGTTCTCATTCACTGTTTTTTTTTTTTAAAGAAGCAACACTTCGGGTATGTGTTCTTATTAGACACTGAGTTTCAGAACATAGAATGTTCTGTGTGACAACCTATGATTCACTTTACTTTGTCCAACATCACTTTCCTAGGACTTCAACCACATTACTAATAGCTTTAGGCCCAGTTGCTTGCATTTCAAGCATTATGTCTGCCATCTTTTTACATTTCTTCGGGAGCTAAAATCAAGTGAAGCTCGTGAGGCAAAGCTCATTTACAAGAAGAGTCCTATAATGCATGTTAACTTACCATCTAACCATTTCAACAGAATAATTGCCATAGAATTTAATTTTGTATTTTTATTGATTGCAGAGTTTTAAACCACTATCACCACATTGAGATTCCTAATCTTCATATTTAAAATACACATCTTTCATGGTAGCCTCTAAGTAAGTATTTGTACTGTCCATTTCTCCTTAGTTTCTTCTAAATCCATTGCTTCAAAGTCCAAACTGTGATGAGACCTAGGCTCATCTTCACTATTTTGTGATAAATATATTCTTACTACCACAATTCTGCAGTATCTGACTATACTATACTATTTCATATTTGTCTTACATATAATTCTGCTTCTTCATGCATCTGGCTGGACTCTCACCTTATTCCAACACTCACCTAATATTTCTAAACACACACCAAAATTCACATCTATTTTAACTTCTTCCTAAGCCAACCCACTCTCACAGACTGGTCATTTTTATCTTGACATAAAAGCTGATTGCCCTGAAATACACATAAGTTTAATTGACAAGTCCAGAGTTATTTTGTCTTTCTTTTAAAGTGGGATAAAGTCTGCTAACAAAATCCTTGTCATGAAGGATCAGTCATGAAAACAGTAATTTTCTTTAGTTAAAAATGTATGCAAAATTTATTATCATAAAGGGAACCAAATAGCCACATTCAAGAAAATGCTTCATGGATGACTCAAATAAGGTAACCTCCACCAGAAGACACTACTTCCTTTCTATACACTTATTCTTGTATCTAAATAAATTCCTAAAAAGTGTATTGTTGTAAGAAGGGCCTGCTTGTTCTTCCCAGCCACCCAGCTATCTTAGCCCCAAAAGAATTACACAGAAATTGTATTAATTAAAACACTGCTTGGCCAATTAGCTCTAGCTACTTATTGACTAACTCTTATTTTAACCTATTTCTATTCTTCTGTATATCGCCACGTGGCAGTGGCTTACCAGTGAAGGTTGGGCATGTCTGACTCTGGCAGCTTCATGGCATCTCTTCCCCTGACTCTTCTTCCCAGCATTCCACTTAGTCTTCCCTGCCTACCTAAATTCTACCCTATCAGGCCAGGGTAGTTTCTTTATTCATTAAACAATAAAAGTAACACATGGACAGAAGGACCTCCCATACCAGTCTCTATGTGTTGGATAAGGCAGAGAAATGAAGATACAGAAACACACAGAGCATAAATAGCAGTAATGTGTCAGGGACCAATCTTTGACTCTGTTTAAGAATATTGTTCAGGCCGGGCATGGTGGCGCACGCCTTTAATCCCAGCACTCGGGAGGCAGAGTCAGGTGGATCTTTGTGAGTTCGAGACCAGCCTGGTCTACAAGAGCTAGTTCCAGGACAGGCTCCAAAGACACAGAGAAACCCTGTCTTGAAAAACCAAAAAAAAAAAAAAAGAATATTGTTCATGAACATTTAGTAGTTTATTTAAATAACTGTCAGCTAAATAACTGAGTAATAGTGATCCATCAATAAAATAAGCAATGATAATATGTCATGAATCAAGAATTACGGTAAGTCACATTTGTGTGTATGTAGAATCTTATTTAATTGAAAATTTAAGAGATATCTTTTGGTAAAGTGATTTTCACTTAAACACAAAGACCTGAGTATGGATTTCCAACAACCAATACAAAAAGGCAGGCAAGGCAGTTTACAATTATAATCACAGCACAGGCAAACCAAACACAGGACAATCACTGGGTCTTGCTGGCCTGTCAGTCACTTTGGCTGAACTGCCAAGCTTCAAGCTGAGAAACCCTGTCTCAAAACATAAGGTAGGGAGCAATCAAAGAAGACAACTAGCATCAACCTCTAGCAGTTCTTCATGTGCCTTTCTGCCATCCTACCTTCTCTTTCTCTCTTGCCCACGCATACAAATATAACCATATTAGCAAAACAATGAAACAAATAATACGTATTTTGCCCTACTTAATAGGGCCTGTTAATAATAAAAGTATAAATGATAAAAAAGGAATAAACAAGCAAGAATCTGTAAGAAACCTATAATTATCAAGTTATTATAAATATAGACAGGATTATCAAGTTATCATGCATTTCAATATAGTATTTTATATAACTGAATATATTTGCAATATTTCTCTAAAAATTAATTTCTTACTTGATTTTCTACTTTTGTATTTCTTCGTGTTTTTATTTCTACTGTAATCCATTAGTCTTTTTGATTTTGGTTCTCTTAGCCAGCTAATGTCAGTCTTGCTGTCATCATACCCACATTCTGCTTCAGTGTCACTACAGAGTGTTTTCTCATGACTTGCCGACATCTAGAGAGAAAACCAACAAACATGCTTTAGTACATGTCATAAACAGTAACACAATGCCTAAATACCCAAACAATAAACTTAATGCTGGTGGCTTTGCCAAATTTTTTGTTGCTTGCATTTTTAGCACTGGTAAGGGTTCAAACTCAGGGCCTTTTATATGCTAGGTAAAAGTTCTATCACTCAGTACATCCTTGGATATATATTTTTTAATTTTTTTTTATCTCTTTTACATTCCAACCACAATTCTCCTTCCCATCCCTCTTCCTGCTGCCCTTGCCTATCACCTCCCAAAACAACTCCAATCCGTTCCTCCCTAAGTAAGGCCTCCCATGGGAAGTCAACAAAGCCTGGCACATTAAATTGAGGCAGGGTCAAGCCCCTCTCCCTTACCTCAAGGCTAAACATGGCATCCCACCATAGGGGATGGATTCCAACAAGCTAGCTCATGTACCAGGAATAGATCCTGGTCCCACTGACAGGGGCCTTTCAGATAGACCAAGCTATACAACTGTCTCCCACATACAGAGGGCCTAGGTTCTGTTCCATGTGACTCTACAGCTGTCAGTCTAAAGTTCATGAGTTCCCATGAGAAGTTTGGTTCAGTCTGTAGATTTTTCCCTATCATAATTTTGACCTCCTTAGGACAAATAATCTCTCCTCCCTCTCTTTGAATCCAAAAGAATGGGATACAGATCTAAACAGAGAATTCTCAACAGAAGAATCTCAAATGATTCTTCTCAACATCCTTAATAATCAGGGAAATGCAAATCAAAATGATTCTGAGATACCATCTTCCACTTGTCAGAATGGCTAAGATCAAAAAAAATACCAAGAACAGCTTATGCTGGAAAGGATGTGGAGTAAGGGGAATACTCCTCCACTGCTGGTGGGAGTGCAAACTTGTACAGCCACTTTGGAAATCAGTACAGCACTTCTCAGACAATTGGGAATCAATCTGCCTCAAGACCCAGTGATACAACTCTTGGGCATATACCCAAAGTTTGCTTAAATCATACCACAAGGACACCTGCTCAACTATGTTCATAGCAGCATTATTTTTAAGAGTCCGAATCCAGAAACAACCTGGATGCCCCTCAACCGAAGAACGTATAAAGAAATGTGGTACACAATGGAGCATTACTCAGTACTAAAAACAATGATATCATAAAGTATGCAGGCAAATCGATTGAAGTAGAAAAAAATATCCTGAGTGAGTTAACCCAGACTCAAAGATAAACATAGCATGTATTCACTCATAAATGGATACTAGATGCAAAACAAAGGAAAACCAGACTAACTATAATCCTTAAATATAATTTTTAAAGTATTCCATTATTTGTCAATAAATGCAATTTTATTTCTCATACTGTCCTTGATTAGTCAGAGAAATGATGCAGTGAACACAGTCAATACTGAATTAATCAAAGTCCTCATTTCTGCCATTCTTTCACACGAAGACACTGCTCAGCACAATACGACACAGCAGTCTTAGTTTTCACCATCTCTAAGTCATTTTCTAGTGGGGTATATATTTAGTGACATAAATGACCTTTTTCACTTTACACTCATACTAAACTGCATAAGAAATATTATAAGAAAAATTTAAAACTCTCAAAGCTTCCACACAGAGTTGTCATAGATTGTCTATGTCATCCTTCTCAATCGTGGTTTTCAAAATGCTGTTTCCCAGGTCTTAAACTTGAAGGTACAGATCAAGCCATTTTCCAGAAATAGTTTAGAACATTTTTTGTAACTATTAAATAACTTGAAATTCTCTCATTTCATCCCCTGCTAAGGGAGCACGAGTGTCAGTATATGTGTACCACATCCTTAATAGTCTATATTCTGCATTAAGTGAACTATAAACATCAGTTTGTGGGAAGGTTGAAGACTGAATGATCTTTTGGAAAATCATCAAGGCATTGCTACTCTCTTCGTAATTCCATATTATCTGTTTTTCTTTGTATCCTTTTTGTTTTTATGCAAATTGCATGTCACCTTTCTTTGGGCCAGCATGTCTACCTTCAGGTTCCTCTTCTACTCTGTCCCTTTAGTGTATCCACACTAGTTTGGTCAGATTGTCAATAAGTGAAGACAAATTTGAACGATTACATTCTTTCCCTGTATTTGCCAATGGGCTCAATATTCTTGACAGTTGACTTTGAAAGCATAAAGTTGTCAATATCAGATGAAGACTTAGAAGAAAAAGAAGTTTGACTTTATTTTGCATAGCTTGGCTTTTCCACTATGTAGGTTGTGAAGGTGGAGTAAAGAGGGTTTGGAGACAGACTTTATTAACACTTAAATCTTTACAGCTATGACCAGAGGTTTCCTGCTCCAGACTCCTTTGGTGTAGGAGGTCCTTCTGCATTTGTATTGCTTTCATTGGTTGAACAAAGAAAACTGCTTTGGCCTTTTGATAGGGCAGAAATCAGGTAGGCGGAGTAGACAGAACAGAATGCTGGGAGAGAGAAGACAGAGACAGAGAGAGCCGCAAGCCATGGAGATGCCAGGTCAGACATGCTGAATCTTTGCCGGTAAGCCATGACCACATGGTGACACACAGATTATTAGAAATGGGTTGAATCAAGATGTAAGAGTTAGCGAATAAGAGGCTAGAGATAATGGGCCAGGTAGTAATTTAATTAATATAATTTTCGTGTGGTTATTTCGGGTGGTAAGCTAGCCGGGCAGCGGGACCCAGCCCGTACCTCTTAAACACTCCTCAAACCTTTCAGCGTTACTTTAAGTCACCATCTTCTATGCTCTGGATTCAGGGTCTGGAAGAAATTCTCAAACATATACAGCTAAAGGTAAGTTATTATTTGTTCCTCACTCATCTTCATGATTTGAAGGTGAAAAATCCTTATAGCCTCAAATTCATACTCTCCGTTATCTCCTCTAGTTTATTGGGTATGCTTTTTCCTCCTATAGATTCCTTGGGCTTTTTCTTGAATGGAATAATTTTTATGATAACCTAATGTAGCATACTATTCTATTTTTCAGTATCATTTTGTCTCACATGTACACCCATCCAATTGTTAACCTCTCATATAATTATCTCCACTAGTGCTTCCAATACTAGAATCAAAGCCATCTGAATAGCTAACAATTTGTATCATGGTTTTATGTCCATGAAAATTTCAGATTGTTTCTCAAAATTCAATGACAACTTTTCTAACAGTGGAATAGGAAAGTTAAGCAGATGGAGCAGGGTAATATTGTACATCAGTTTTAGGTTGTCTCACTTCACAACAAGCCCCAACAACAGCAATGCATAGCTAGGCGCACACACACACACACACACACACACATATATACATACATACATACATATACTGAAATATATCCACCAAAATAATATACAATAAAGATCCTTAATCTATAACAATTTGACAGAGCTACCCATATTTCAGTTTTTAAAGTTGTCATATGGCTATCTCCAGAATTAGCCATGTTCCTTGGATTGGAGGGCAAAGCTTTCTTCATTATTCCATGTACATATAATACTGTACTTATCTACTTCAGATGAGATATTCAATCTATGACCAAACACAGTAACAAAATTTCACTCTGAACGTTAACTATTTTGCCTGAACACATGTAAGTGGAACTAGAATTACAGATGGTTGTAAGCTTCCTTTATAAGTGCTAGGAATGAACGTGGGTCCTCTGGAAGAATAGCCAGTATATTTCTCAACCTCTGAGCCATCCCTCTAGCCTTTGAGTATTATTTTTAAACATCAACATGTATTTTATTTTCTATTTCAATAACCTGCAGCATTAAAATATTATTAAAAGAAATACTCCTTTAAAGATGTATTTTTATGTATGTGATGTCTATGTACCTATGTGTGTGTTAAGCCACACACATGGCAGAGGCCAGAAGAATGTGTCAGACCCTATGGAAATGGAGGTACAGAGGGCTGTGAACTGCCCAATGTGAAAGCTGGGAAGCGTGTTCAGGTCCTCTGAAGAATGCCAAGCATTTTTAATCACTGATCTGAACTTCTTCTCTAGCCCAAGAAACACTGATTTATATTGGCATATATCACATGTTATAACTTACTCTTTTATTTTTTGTTTTGAAAGGAGAGTCATGTTCATCATGATTCCTTACACCTAGCCTGGAGAGAAACAAAAATATGCATTAATTTAAAACTGTATCACAACTGTTTTCTTTAGACAGAGCTCACTGGGAAATTACTTTTAACTTTTCAAATTTAACTCTTTCACTAAGTATATCACTAGATGTGTAATTATGCCAGATTATCCTTTCTGATCCATTTTTAAAATATAAGTTTGAATAAACATATTTTTCAGTTCTATGTTCAAATTCAAAATATTCAAATTACCGATTTTTTCATATTGAATTTATAAATAAGTGCTGGAGTAATAATCACAACTAGAGTAATCATGACTGTAGGATTTTAATCCACTCCTTTCATATGTCAAAAACTCAGATTAGGGGAGATTTTTATTTAAAGACAGTAAATGTCTATGTGGCCTACTGATTTATAGTCTCAAAGAAACGTACAACTTTACTGAATTCTCCACACTGGCTTCTCTAGCTGTAGCTTGAAATTCTTGGATCTATATGGAAATAAGTAGGAAGAAGAAAGAAAAATACTATGTCAAAATAAGGGAAATGTAAAGAAAAAATGAACATTTCAAAATCTAGCTTCTCCCACTTCAGAGAACAACAATTGTTATTAAAATTGACTTTCCATAGTATTGATTAAAGCTAAACCAAATACGGTAAAAGTAGACTGATAGTAAAAGAAATGAAAATGTATTATCACAGTGAGGACCAGTGCTTTTCTTTGACAATATATTATGGTAAAAATCTCTTACATTCTGGAAAAAAAATTAAAAAAATAATAAAAATCTCTTACATTCTAAGAAACTAGAACGCTTGCTGGACCTCACTGTTACAATTAATACACACTGATACTACTTAGGACTGTTAACCTACAGCCTACTCAATCTGGTTTTTTTTTTAACCAGCCTTTAAGAGAATAATTAATAAATAACCAACCTTATTGCCTTAGATTTCCCATGTAACCAACTTCTCCAACCTAGCTGTAATCTTAAATTATGTGCCCTTCGATGACCCTAACCCAGAATAATGCATGAATACTCTAATAAACATTTGGTGAAGACAGCAAAAATACAGGTTGAAAGCAATCTCATAAATGACTATCCACCACAGAACTGAACATTTGGATATTTCTTGTTAACAATGATGTTTTGGAGTCAGTTGAATTCAGTAACTGAACCCCTTGTCAAACTCTTACAGATACTGCAAAATATTCCTCAATCCTTCCCCATATGAAGCTTTCTCTGCTGTTGAATATATGCAGACAAAAGCCTTGTGTTAGGGATGTTAGACACACAGAGACAGCGACAGGAACAGATTCACAAGATAACCTTCAGGCAGGCAAGGGTTCAGACTCATCCAGTAGACACAGGGAGAACAAAGCAAAGAACTCAAATTGAGGTCTGCTCTTCCTTAAACAATGGGGAGCGCTTTGGTTTCTTTTGTTAATGGAACACCACAGTATTGGTGACTTAAGAGTTTCTTATTAATGCATTCAAACACATCATAGTTTTCTTTAAAGAGCAAGTCTAAAGCAGAACAATACCCCAGTTATTCATTTGTTTTATGTTTTTTTTTTAAATCGGGGGGGGGACTACCTAGATATACCAATGCTTGCTATACCAATAAACCATTTAATATTTAAACAATCTCCATCTCAAGCAAAGTGACCACAGAAGAACTAAGAACTAAGTCAGTGATTTCTAGCTTACGCCAAGTTTTATGACAGGTTCATCAGTGCCATTCAAGCTGAAATTATATACATCATTCCTGGGGAAAACAAAAGACTACTGTTAGCATCACTACATAAAGAAATTTAGTTTCTTCAAATAAACACTTAAGAAAACTCACTCACAGTGGACATTTGGAAGTAACATTAACAAAAGTCGTCTTCAGTTTTCTGTAACTTTTTCTCTGGACCTTTTCAAAAATACAAAAGTTCACATAAAAACATTTAGATATGATATTATTAACTGTGTCAGACAGGTCACAAGTGTAAAAGTTTTAAATTGTGACACATTTCCTAGTTGTGCTCTCAGTAATATAAATCTAGTATTTGTAACATTTTTCTCAATAAAAATGAGTCAACTGAATAAAAATTTCTCAAGAAAACCACTGTCTTCCAAAGAATTCTTTTTGCTTTTTTTATTGATTTTTATTGAGCTCTACATTTTTCTCTGCTCCCCTCTCTGCCAGTCCCCTCCCTCCCCTTCAACCCTCTTCAAGGTTCCCATGCTCCCAATTTACTCAGGAAATCTTGTCTTTTTCTACTTCCCATGTAGATTAGATCTACGTATATCTCTCTTAGGGTCCTCATTGTTGGCTACGTCCTCTGGAATTGTGATTTGTGGGCTGGTTTTCTTTGCTTTATGTTTAAAAACCATTTATGACTGAGTACATGTGACAATTGTCTTAATGGATAAGGAAAATGTGGTACATTTACACAATGAAGTACTATATACCAAAGAATTCTTTTTAAAAGAAACTAACAAGCAATTTCATGTCTCCACTTAGCAGAGACTGAAGCAGATTTCTGAACAAGAACAGAATATGTATATTTTGGAAAGTAAACAAGCTAGAATTTAAATGTAATGAAGGGATTAACACAAATATCCTATAAGGCAGAGAAAATTACACCAGAGTAGCATAACAACAAGATAAGAATCAGAGATCAGATCCTCGATACTTGACAAATTAAGTAAACATGTAAACAACAAAAACCAAAACAAGTTATAAATGGTAAATCAAAGAGAGCTGTATTTTAAGCCTATGTAAACAGTAAATATTTTAACAAAATCAACATTTTAGGATTTGTCAGGACAGACAGAATCAGCTAGGAAAACAGAACCACATCTACAGACAAGAGGCTGTGATAGAATGAATGTAGACTAAACCATGGACCCAAAGGCAAATGTACTGGATCCATATTTGAAACTATTTTCATGGTTTAGGGGATGCACCTAGTGTCTCAGGAATGGTAGGCAAGTGCTAGCCATCACTGAGGTAATAACCTTAGTTGCCAACTTTTGAGACAAGGTCTCAGTAAAAGTCACCTAGGCAGGTCCTGTACCTGCCATCCCCCTTTCTTAGCTTTCAGAGTACTGAAATTACAGGGGTGCACCATGTGGCCCAGCTTAAAAAGAACATTTTCTTTGAAAACCAGAAAGAACTAAGTAACTTGTGACTAAATCTGTCAGTGTTATATGTTGGTGTTATAAACCATTTAGCAGTATTCTGTAACTTTAAATTAATACCATTTTTATTAATATTTTAGTGTTTATAATCAAATATTAAATATGACTATGTAGAGTTTGGTTAAGTTAGGCAGCACATACCTTATTGAACTGTAGGTCAGATTTCTTTGAAAAATCACTATAAAAAAGATATAGTATTTAAGGAGCCCTTAATAACAGCAAAATATTCTTCATAAATACTATCATATATACTAAAACATATTTGGACCACTAAATTAACTATGCCAAAAATGGCTACCAACACAAACCTAAAATGAAATCTCTACTCAGTCTGACAGTTTTACAATCTCACAGTAAATTGTAACTATTACAGTAAAATCTAAGTTGTATCAATACTATAGAAGGAAGTGCTAAACACTGTAAAAGGTATAGTTATACAGGAAAATACTTTATTATTGTACAGGATTAGAGTGAACTGAAATGTGAATGAACAGTCTCAAAGTCCATAAATTGATATTTATAAGAATCAGCTTTTAAAAATATTACAAACAAGAATTTTTAGTTAACACATTTACTTCAGGTCACTTGACACACCCTGTACTTTATTAGGCAATGCATTTTTAGTACACTTAGCTTTAGTCATTACTAGGTTCCTTAAATAAAAATTCTAAGATGTTTAAATCTTGCATATTTCTCTCTGAATGCGACACTGTACTGTTTCATAATGTTGACACTTTATACAGTATAATACGGTACTGGAATGCTCTATGTTATATCATTTAAAAGGCTACCATTGATAAAAGTTATTAGTAATGATTTTCTACCAGAAAGTTACATTATTCAAACATGTCCATAAAACATTTCCCATACTATGCAAGCCAATTTAGTTGTATCTGTCAAAAATACTTATGTCTCAATTTATGAATATACCTGCCATTCAGAGACTCCTTTAATTTTCTTGTAGACTTCATGCCATCACTTGGGTTGTATCTCTTATTAATTTGGCTTATCAAGGATTCTGCTGCATCAGTAAATCCTTTCCCTTTTGACTTTTCTGTCTGAAATAATTATAAGTTATTTTAAAACTATTACCTAACTTTTAAGGGAAAATAAATGCTGAAAGAATGTTTAGGAAATCTGATTCTACAGAGACCTACAAAACAATGAGTGGTCAGAAATTATTTAAAGTCTAGACTTTATACAGCAATCAAAATCATTCCATATACAGAGAGCTATGTTGAATGCATCTTATATATTTTAAAATGTTATTATACATGAAAATAAAATACTTCAGGGGAAAAAGACAGTTCTTTGAAAAGATCAGTAAAACTGGCAACCTTCCAGCAAAGTTAACTAAGGATCAAAACAAAAGGCTGTAAATTGCTAACACCAGTAATGAAGAGGCCATCACTTTTAATCACAAGCACATTAGAATAATTATTGAGCTCCATGTCCATAACACTGGTAACAAACAAGATGGAATAGTTCCTTGAATGATAAAATTTTTAAAAACTTAGGCAAAGAGAAATGGGATATTTGAAAACACCTATATCTATGGATCCAATCAATGGTTAACCTTACAAAACAAAAGGCACCAGACCTAGGTGGGTTTACTAGTGAGTTCATTTAAGAAAAAAATTCTATCAATTTCTCCCTAATAGACCCTAGAAGGCACAGAACAAAACATCACAAAACAGGAAAACTAGCCAGTAGCTAGCAAATCAAATTCACTAATGTCAGAAAAGAACTAGAAACGAGTAGTAGTTACTCCTGGTATCCAAGACTGTGTCAACTGTTAAGACTCAATGCCTATCATCTCTCACCTCAAACAGCCTGAGGGAGGAAAGTCCTATCAACAGATACACATGAAACATCTTATGATGATTTAAAACTAAACAAAATAAATAAAAACCTCAGCAAATTAAGAATAGAAGAGGTTTGCACATCTAGATAAGACACACATACTGTAGTGTACACATGAAACACTTCTGAAAGGCTCATGTGTTGAAGGCTTGGCCCCAGCTAGTGACACTCCTGAGAGAGGTGTTAGCCGCATCAATGGATTACTTTATTGATAAGTTCATAGAAGAATGGGTTAGGAGGTAGGGGATGCCTTGGTGTGAAAAGTAATTCACCTAGGGATAAACCTTTGATGGGTATAACTTGTCCTCAGCCCCTTCCTCCTCCTGCCCTCCTTTCATTCTCCTTGGCCACTATGAGGCAAATAGCTTTGTAATACCATGTGTTCCCTGATAAAAGAACACAGACTAAGTCTTTATAACTACGAAGGAAGATAAGCCTCTACAAATCTTTTCCTCAGGTATCTGGATCACAGTGATAGAAAAGTCAACATCTATTTAAAATAATTATGAAGCTGAGACATGACTCAGCAGTTAAGTGCACTAGCTGCTCTTTCTGAGGACCTGGGTTCAGTTCAAAGCAAGCACATGGTACCTCACAATCATCTAGAAGCCTAGTTCCTGGGATTACACATCTTTTTCTGACCTTCAAGGACAGTGTATGTATGTGGTCATATACATACATGCAGGCAAAACACTTAAACACACTTTTTTAAAACTTCAAAATTACAAAACAAGTTATAGCTATCATCAAACTTAATGGTGAGAAGCTAGATCTTTTGTAATATGAGAAGATTCCGCCTCTCATCGCTTGTTTTTAAAAATCATAATGGAAGCCTAGATAACAATAAGCAAGAAAATAATTAAAATTTCATAGATAATCTTAGTATTTACAAAACTCCTAAAATATAGAATAAAATAATAAAAACAAACAGTAATGTTGCAAGATGCAAAATTAAAACAAAAGTCAATCACTTACATAAGAGAAATACTATATGACTCTGATAAAAAAAAATCATCCAAGGAAATCAAAAGATATTCCATATACATTTTATAGAGTATTGTCAAAGTTGAGACTTAACTTCACGGCTTTAATGTAATCCCAGCAAGCTATTCTGTGTTAGAAATAAACTCAACCTCAAAAGTTAATGATAGCCAATAGGCAACAGGGAGAACTAACATAGCTTTATTTCCATATTGCTTTATTCCCAAACATTTAAAAGTTGCAGTCAAGAGCCAAATCTGATGGATGGAGATAGAGACAGAGACCCACATTCACAACAGAGCAATGGACTGAGCTCCCAAGCTCCAGTCGAAGAACAGAAGGAGGGAGAAGATGAGCAAGGAAGTCAGGACTGCGAGGGTTTGGTCCACCCACTGAGACAGTGGGCTTGATCTATTGGGAGCTCATCAAGTCCTGCTGGACCGGGAACTGAATGAGCATATGATCAAACCGGACTCTCTGAATGTGGCTGCCAATGGGGGCAGACTGAGAAGCCAATGATAATGGCACCGGGACCTATCTCTTCTGCATGTATTGGCTTTTGGGGAACCTAGTCTATTTGGATGCATACCTTCTTAGGCCAGGATGGAGTTGGGAAGGCCTTGGACTTCCCACAGGGCAGGGTATCCTGCCTCCTCTTAAGGAAGCAGGGGGAAGGAGGAGGGGTAGTCAGGGAGCGGGAAGGGACTGGGAGAAGGGGAGGAAGTGTAAATTTTTGAATGAAAAATAAAATATGAAAAAAGTTGCAGTCAAGACAGAACTGAAATGTCAACATATGCAAAAGATCAATACCACAGCATCAAGAACCTAGAATTAGATTCCCCTCAACACACAAATAAGAGTGGGAAAAAAAAGATCAAAAACAAAACAAAACAAAACAGGTCAGAGAATTAGACAATCTTTTCACTAGGGTCAGATCCAAAAGAAACTGACTAATTGTGGTGCCTATTGTCATACCAAAGACCATGGGGCCTCCAGGCTCATTCAGTCAGTACTTGTGGCTTTTCATGTTTCTTCTCACCCAAGCCTCTACCCTAAAACACTGCTAACTTTTAGGACATACACCCTTGGCCCACTCTCTTTGCTATTTTTAGTCTTCTCTTTTTCTTCCTCTCTCACTCTCCTCCCCTTTTCTCAAAGCTATGTTTGTTCTACCCCTTTCTCTTCCTGCTGTGGACTTCTAGATGTCTCTGGCTATACTCTCCCTTGTATCTACAATAAAACCTTCCCCTCAACCATACCTTGGAGCAGTCACAGTCTTGTCCTCACTATATAATGTCGTGCTAGAATACACTGAACAAGTATACAGTAAACAGACCTTTGCTCTTCACAACCACTTTAAAACAGATCACAGACCTAATTGTAAACCACAGAACAATAAAAGATGCCATGTAAGATAATCTACATGAATTGTGTTTGGCAGTACCTTTTTCATATAGACTCTTAACAACGTGCCAAACACATGGAATGGCAAAAAAACAATGTAAGCTTCTCTACATCATGATTTTAAGAAATTTCAACTGAAAACACTACTCCATACTAAAACGGAAATCCCTGACAACACTAAATACTGGCAAGCATGTAGCATAATTCTCATTGCTGATGCTGATGGAAAAATAATACTATTGCTTTAGAAGACTTTTTTTTGACAAATTCTAAATATGCAAATAATGTGATCCAGTCATCAGGAATAGGTAGAAAACAAGAATTCTGCAACAATGGAAAAATTCAATCTCTTGATGGTATAAAAGCACAACAATGTATAATGCAAATCTTAATATAAACTACAGACATGAACAATTATGTTTTAATAATGCCACATCTCTATAAAGTGTACCATTAAGATGTTATTAAAGGGAAATGGAAACAAGAGTCTATGAGAAATCTCTCTTAACTCACTCACTGTAACCATGAAACTTTTCCTAAAAGAGTGTCTAGGAGAACTGCTGAAAAATTAAAGGACTACAAAGAATTATCACCACTGTATTTGAGAAAACTTATTTTTTTAAAAGTTCATTTCACATTCTAATCACAATTCTCCCTCCTACCCCTCCACCTGCCCCCATCGGCGGCTTCCCCCCAACCCACTCCCCATTCACTCCTCCCAAAGGGTAAGAGCTCTCAGGGAGAGTTAATGAAGTCTGCACATTAAGTTGGGACAGAACTAAGCCCTTCCCCCCTGCATTAAGGCTGAGCAAGGCATCCCACCATAGGGAATGGGCTACAAGAAGCTAGCTCATGCACCAGGGAAAGAGCCTGGTCGTACTGACTTGGACACCTGAAAACAACCTGGATGCCACTCAACTAAAGAATGGATAAAGAAAATATGGTACACTGACACAATGGAGTATTATTCAGCAGTAAAAAACAATGACATTAAAAAACAATTAGCAGGCAAATGAATGGAACTAGAAAAAACCATCCTGAATGAGTGTAACTCAGACTCAGAAAGACAAACATGGTATGAATTCACTCATAAGTGGATATTAGATGAAAAGGAAAGGAAAACCAGGCTACAATCCAGAGACCCAGAGAGGCTGGGTAACAAGGAGAACCCTAAGAGGGACACATGGATAGCCCTAGGAAGGGAAATTTGATGAGATTTCCTGGGTAAACTGGGGGTGAAGGGCAGTAGAGGGGAGGGGATGGGGGATGATAACATGAGGGAATGTGATAGTCAAGGAGGAGAGGAATGAAGTGGGAGAGCAATGAAAGAGATATCTTGATAGAGAACCACTATGGGGTTAGGAAGAAACCTGGTGCTAGGAAATTCCCAAGAATCTACAAGACGATGCCAGTTAAGACTCCTAGCAATAGTGGAGACGGAGCCTGAACTTGCCTTCCCCAATAATCAGATTGTGATTATCCCAACTGTCATCACAGAGCCTTCATACAGTAACTGATGGAACCAGATGTGGAGATCCACAGCCAAGCCCCAGACCAAACTCCAGGAAACCAGTCAAAGAGAGGAAGAGGGAATATACGAGCAAGGGAGGTCAAGACCATGATGAAGAAAACTCATTAACAGCAGCTGTGGAGCCTCCATGGAACTGAACAGTTGTGAAGATACGTTAGTTTCTTAAAATTCTAACAATACTTAAAATAGATAAGGTCTGTTCATTTTATATTTCTTCCTGGGTTCAAGTATATGTATTTAAAAACTAACAAAAAATAGTATGTTAATCATTTTAAAGTCTGTGTTTTTATAAATAAAGGAAGTTATCACTACCCTTTCTTGACATAAGATGTGTTACCAGCTTAATAAAATGTGACAAAAATGAATCTCCCTGAAAACAGTGTATGACTTCAGATCTTCCAGAACAACAAGAGAGCCTTGAGTTTTACTGAATTACAGAGGTGCGATTGTTCTATGCAGATCTAATAAACAGAAGGCAGTCAGACAGAGGACTATAGGAGACTGATTCACCACAGGAAGGGCAGAAAATGCTGTGTAATGACACAGGAAAGAGCGCTATTAGGGAAAAAAATAGTAAGTTGATTTAAAGAAACCTAACTTAGAAAAAATGTTATGTTACATTTTTGACATTATGATAAATACTTGAGAGAACTTAAAAGAATAAAAGTTATGTTTTTTCCTCATGATTTCAGAGACTGTAAATCACAGTCCCTTTGGCCTTGCCACTGTAGGCATGAGGTGAGGCTGAAAATCATGGCCACTCATAGAACAGCAGCATTATGGAACACTAATTCAATTTATACCTTCAGAGGGATAGAGAAAAAAGAAATCAAGGGTTGATTTATTCACATACACTTACATGCTTGTTCCAAGGGGCTGTGTTAGGGAGGTAAATGAGGAGCTTAAGAAGCATCTAGGAACTGAATTATCCATGTCAAGTCTATAGCAATATGTTAAGACTCTCTTAATATTACTAAGCACTCTATGGGTGTGTAAGAAATGAATACAGCCAACACTCACCACTGGCATTTCTTTTAGTGCACATGAGTTAAGTTCAGAAGTCAGTTCTTTCCTTGATTTTGTACTTCTCCTCGTGCTTTTTCTAGAAGGGCTTTTATCACAAAGAGTAGCATCCACATCTTTTGACAATACACATGTCTTCTTATAGATGAGTGATTCTTCAGTTTTCTTATTTAGGAGTACTGATTTATAAGTAGTTTCAGATTCAATATGCCAATCACTCTGCTTAGTGTTTTCAGTATTTTTCTTTTGTGAATATTTAGAATGATTTTGTGGTTGATTGTTTCTTTCACAAACTTCTGCTTCATCTGAATTGTTACACTTGAATACATCTTTCTTGTGTTTTACCCTAGGTGTTTCTTCAGAATCAACTGATTTTTGTTTAGTGCGTTTTTTGTTGACATCAGTGTCTCCTGGAAGAATAAGAAAGTCTTTTAGAATGAATTTATTGGTAACATTTAAGCTTTAATGTGTTTCCCTGAACACTACTGCATTAACAGATAAGACTATTTTCACCTTGGGTAAAAGTGTGCCCTGGTAAAGTACGGGCTCTCTGGTTATTGCAGAGTTTGATGGTTGTTACAGGTGTCCAACATGCCCATTTGGAGTGTGCTGTATCCTTAGAGATGTCTATAACACCAGGTAATCTAGAAAAATAGTATTTGTCCAATATATTATCAAATACTACTGTACTGCATAACTCTTTTTAAGACATGATGTTTATAAACATTCGATGTTTTTTGAGAACATTGTTAAATGTGGTAAAACTTTTACAGCATGTGAAAATTATATAATTACTAAGATTAAAAATGTTAGAAAAGTATCATGTCACTACACTGCTATATTCCTAAATACATCTTTCACATCCTAATCTATCTTATTGTGAATTTAAACTAAGGTAAACTTTCCACACTAGTACTGCAAAGATCTTATAGCTCCTTCACATGGAAATAAAAAGACAGCCTCTTTCTTATTGTTCCATCATAGCTATCAAAGGACTATAAATGATATGACTGACATTGCATTCTAATAATAGAAAGGCCTTTCTTTTAAACGTGTTAAATTTAATTCACCCAAAATAATATGAATACATGCTCAGGGTCTGATAGGTTCTCTCATACTCACGCAGACTCATCTACTGTTCTCATTGCAGATACATCAGAAAAACTCTCCTCAATTCCATCTAAATAAGACAAAACCATAACACAGTCAGGTTTCATGCAGTTGGAAGAATGAAGTGAGACTATGATCCTATGTAAGTGGACATTTGAGGTAAGAATACATTGATTATGCCCTCCTCCCTCTCTGACTCAAAACTTCCCAGGAGCAGAGGTTATATAGTCTATTTTCTCATCACACTGACATTTCTTTATATAATGCCAGCAATTATTATAAACTTACTTCCAAATTAATGAAAGCCACAGGGGCTAAGAATACTAGAAAGGTCTCACTTGTTTTTTTTTTTCACCCCCACCCATCCACCCATCTGTATGGTCACACATGCACACAAATACATACACAACTACATGCACACACATATTGTAAGTGCACATTTATATATTTATACACACACATGTGCATACTACACACGCACATATGTGCACACACACACTTTTATAGCTGCACTCACAGTGACTAAAATTAACCTTAAATTAATCCACAAAAGTACTTACTGAAATTTTGGTCTAGGAATTCATTGTCTTCATTTTCTTTGTTTTCTGCAACGTTAGTAGTTTTGTCATGCTATCAACAGAAGAAACATATACATTAAGATATTATATGAATTCAGCTTTTCAAAGACCATTAAGGTTTGGAAAAAATGTAAAGTTGCCTCTGTATGAAAAATAGTTGGTATACACATTTCATGAACATTATGCACACATTCTAAGACCATCATTGCCTGATCTTGAACCAAAACCCAACTTTCACTGTAGACTCAAAGACAGAAGAGCCCACAAACTTTCTAATGTCGTCTCAGAGTTGCTACACTTAAGGCTAATGATGATTTCTGAAATCTTCACAGCACATTCACTCTTTTTGCTGTTGACTTTATACCCAAATCTCTTTTACTAAAGTACAAAGAGCTGAAACTTAGATGCATTAAGTCATTAAAAATTTTTGAGCACTTTCAGGTAATTCTTTTCCCAAGTCAATGTTTCTTCCTATAGCCACAGATTCATCCTAGATCAAGATTAAAACAAACAATCCAACAAACAAAACCCTGCCATCACTATCAGCAAAGTACATTGCCTAGCTGCAGATATTTTACCTTGCCCTTACTTGTCCTCTTTGGGATGCCAGTCATCATACAAAACTCAGAACCATGCCACAAAGCCAGAAAAATAGTTACTTTATTAACAAACACTTACATTACACTATTTAAACCATTACTTTGACAATAGCTTGTAATATATTCAACTCTTATGTTATTCATCTTTCTGCACACACTAATTTAATAGCTTTTATCTTTGGAGCTAGGCTCCTGTTTCTTCATGGATTCTTACTGCACCCTATGTGTGCATCTGAGGATGCTTTAAATATAAGGCAATTGTATTAATTTGTCTAACCCCATGCTAGACTTTCAGACACTTAAAGACATATACGATCTCACATTCTGTATTAGTCTTCTCAAAGCAGGCATAAGTTTGTATAATAAAAGTATGACAGAAACTTGTTGCAGGAGGAGGAGTGGGCTGTGTCCCACCGTCCAGCTCCCAGTGCCTGGCTAGCTTATACCTGAAATAACCACATGAAAATTATATTAACTTAATTACTGCCTAGCCCATTAGTTCTAGCCTCTTATTGGCTAACTCTTACATCTTGATTCAGCCCATATCTAATAATCTGTATTCACCACGAGGATGTGGCTTACTGGGAAGTTTCTAACCTATATCCATCTCAGGCTGGAGAATCATGGCATCTGCCACACTTCCCTTCCTCCCAGCATTCCATCCTGTCTACTCCACCTATCTGATTTCTGCCGTATCAAAAGGCCAAGGCAGTTTTCTTCATTCAACCAATGAGAGCAATACAAAATGCAAAAGCACCTCTTACACCAGGAACTTCCTTTCTTTTAGTAATGTGTGAAGTTTCAAATACAGTGAAACAGGCACTTTAGAATTTTAATGTAAGCACAGTGGGTCACATGCCAGAAGAACCCTTTCAAAGATTACTGGTATTTAGAAAAACATGTCATTTCCTAAATATTGTACTTGGAAAAGGCAGCTAGTATAAATTTCTAAAATAACTTGTTAAATTTTAACATGAAGTATCCTTACTTTGTCTCTAATATTCCCTCTGTTTCTTCCATCAGATTGTCTAGATTTGAGTGACACAGCATAATCTGCTCCTCTTTCTGATGTTTTAGAAACATCAGCTTTTTCGGCAGAATTTGTTGCTTGCAGTGGTGCCCTACTTCTTCTTTGGGGTGTTGCTAAAAGAACAAAGATAACAGCTATTTTTCCTGCTGTTACAGTGGTAACTTTCAGGTGAGGAAGGTAAGAGATGGAGGTTCTCAGGACATTCCCAGGTTTCTGGCTTAAACAACTAAGTGGACAGTATGCAATTTAATACAAGGAGAAAAAAAATCATCAGGAAAGATACAAAGAATTATCTAATGGAAAACTACTCATTTGAGAAATCTGTCATGCACAGGGCTGTTACCCAGGGGCAACAAGATTTTTTTTTGGACTTGAAGGTTATTATTAAGTTGTCATCAGAACAACTACTACTAGAATGTACTAGTAGGTACTATGTCAATATTTTACATTATTTGCTTCATGAATGGTTTTTATGCAATCCTGTACCCAAACTGATAGTATTTTGGCTCCCTGGGTTGGAAAATAAATTGATTCTGAATTTAGAGGACACTGTGTGTCAAGTACAAAGCTGATAGTAAAGAACTAAATCCAAGAGACCTGACGCTCCTGCTTACATTATGATAACACAATATTAATATTTTAATTTGTTTAAGTCAATACTTTTTCTTCTAAGATATTGTGATTTATATTTCTATCAATTTTATATCCAGAACTTCCCTGAATAAAAGTTCCTCCCCTAAAATACTTGCTAAAACCTTTTAAGAGTGTTTAACACTTACGTGTGTTGATTAAGAGTATTGGACTTCTCACTGTGTATCTATCTGCATCGGGAACTATCATTGATGCTTCAGACATTTTCTTTCTCCAAGGTGTAGTTATCTTAAACCACAAAGAAAAAGCCAGAATAAAAATATATTCTGGTTAAACATTAACTATCCTACAATTTTATTCACAGAGTTTTGCTTGACTACATGCAAAAGGTGAAGTATTTTTAAGTAATTACAATGTTCCACAAATTTCTTTGTTTTAAGCTACCTTAAATGGTATTATCTTCATGTTTGGTAATGACAAACAAAAATACTGTTTTAGAATATTTATAGATCACTGGGGTTACACAATATAGTGTACCTTTGTAAGCTAAAAATATTTTATAGATATTTATTAATGAATAACTTGTGATTTCCAACATTTCATGAAGATAATGTTTGCACATATAGGTATTTAAAACTACTTTGAATGCTTTCAAAATGTTAAGCATTTTCCAGTATTTTCCCTCATCTACTATCATGTAAAGTAACAGTAATTCAGAGCCACCAGTTACAATAAGGGTGTAAATTACCCTACATCACTAAAAGTAACAGAAATTGGTAAGCAGAAGTAGGGAATACGGGGACACAAGTTTTAGAGAATGCCACATGAATAAGATGGCTCAAAGTACAAAAAAAAAAACCCTAGGACTGTTTAAGGTTGTATTTTAGGTTAGAATCAAAGATATGACAGAAAAAAAGCATAAGTGGGGAAAAAGTAACTATTCTATATATCTCCAATTTAGAATGTCCAAGTGTAGAACATACCAAACATGACTTGCTAAATAAAATACTTGCTTCTGTTTGTATTTGTAAAAGATGGGACAAAAACTGAAATGCTAAGTCAAGGGAACACTGTATCCACTCCAGTTACCTTTGCTCTGTTTCCTACAGCAGTGGAGTTTAATAAAGTAACTCACTCAGCACCATAGTTACCTCATCCTGGCTGCTTGTTCTGTCTTCCTGCTTGCTGCTGCTGTCCTGTGTTGGAGGATTCTGAAGGTTAGGGTTCTCTTTTAGATGAACAAGGTCCTCTTTGACTGGAGATGGTTGACTTTCTGGCACCAGAATCTGTTGAATTTAGAATACAGAAAATTCTATCTTAAAAAAGAAACTACAAAACAAATGCATCTCTCAAAAACCACTGTACTTTGGCAAAGCTTCTGCCCCTCTCACATTCACACTATCTTCCCTTACCAGGCATTTTCTACGTTTCACAAAATGACCCGACAAAACAGTCACCTTTGCAAATAAGCTCTGTCACGTACAGTTCTCATTTTAAAATAAATTATAGTTTTCAATAATTCTTTACTTCTATAATGGAATTATAACTAACTAAAATGTTTTATTACAGAACTATTTATATTGAGACCATTTGCTTTCCACATAATCAGTCTCTAAAGCTTTACCACTGTAATTTTATTTAGTGTTTTTTTAAAAAAAAAACAAAACAAGTAAGTCAGAGACATACCTGTGATCCAACTGCATCAAAAAGTATATGAATAGATGTTTTGGCAACTGAACTACCTTCTTTTCTGGTAAATTCCTAAAATTCAATTAATTCAAAGTGATGCCATTTTATTTCTATTTCATGCATTTATTTTCTACCCATTTTCTCCCACAGCTGCCAATTATCCCCAAATCATTACTATGCATACATACATGGTCTAACTTAAGAACACTTCAATTACTTGGCACTATCCAGTCTTAAGTTTTCTATTTTACTGCATATATATATATGTCCCTTATGAATATATATTTCTGACATTTTTTTTGAGACAGGATCTTGTTAGGTAGTTCAGGCTGGTCTCTAACTCACAATGACACAATAACCCAACTGTCCTCTGCCTTCCAAATACTGGTGTGCACCACCAAGCCTGGCATGAACACACATCTTTTACCTTATCAAAATTGTTAAGAGAGTATCTCCCTAAAATGTCCCATAAACTGCTACCTTATATTTTCAGTTAAACAGTGCTGGCTTATACATAGTCTTCCATATTATTATTCTTCCATAGGTTATTTCAAGTCCCATCTCCATAATCATGCTTTGCACAATGACTCTCAATGGACATTCTCCAGTTTATATAATTTTTCCATAGGTCAATTATTCTATCATTTCTACTAATTCTCAAAATGTTTAATATTTTGAAAATGTTTCATTTTAGTCTTCAAAGACATAGCAGTGACTCATCAAATGATCTCACCAGCTATTGCCAGATGATTCTGTCACCTGAGACAGTTCATAAAGACATCTCAAGGATACAACTTAATGAACCAATAAGCGTGCCACAGAACTGCTTAAAATCACATTATTTGCTGTGTGTTCATGCACATGTGCCATAGTGAACATGTAACAGTCAGAGGAAACTGGGGAACAGACTTTAGTCTTCAGGCTTGGTGGCAAAGTGCCTTTATCCACTGAGGCATCTTGCAAGCCATTCACAGTATAATTTTAAAGAGCTAAGAATCCATGCTATTTAAGATTTTGATAATAAAAAAGCAATGAAACATAACAGTCCCAAACAGTCTGCAAAAACATGATGATACTGTTTGTTGAAGGGAGATTTTAAGAGCTTACCTTGTACTTATTTTCACCAAAAATCTTTTTAGTCACACTGGTGATTTCTAATGATGCATCAAAATACAAAAGTAACTCCTTCCCTTCTTTTCTACCAATTCTTACTATATTTTTCAGAGTTACAGTCAGTAGCTTCTTTGATTCTCTTACTGCATATAGAAAACATTAATGTAATATATTAATCTCTATGATACTACTCTATAACTATATTATAAATAAAATATGCAGCAAATTGAAACAAAATACAAACATTTATATTGGATATTGTTTACCCAACTCTAACTACACAAACAAATCAGTCAACTTATATTTCACTTTCAGTGTCCTCACCTATAAATTATATCACAATGCCCTCAACATTGAGATAGGTCCCAGAAACAGTTTCCAAGCCCTGACCAATTCTTAAAATATTTCATGAATGTGCCTGAAAAAGCTTCTTTCTTAAAGAAAATAACTTGGGTTCATAATTATTTCTAGCTATCAGCATGTATGTACGTATACACACACACACACACATATACACACACAAAGATCTCTGGTAAATCAACATATTGACTGCTAATAATATTTTGATAAAATTTCCTTAGTATTATGGAGAAGAATATAATTCTTATCCTCAAAGAACTTTTCAACCCAATAAAAATCATCATACTTTAAGTCCCAGTTATATGAGGTGTTCACACTTGATACTCCAAGGAATTATAGCAACTAATCCACACTATAGGAGGCACTATGCTCCTGCTTACCTCTGTGATGCTCCTACTAGTGACTGAAAAGCCTCCACACCTGGCAAAATAGACCACTAAAAGCAGTGAGTCTTATCTCCATAATAATAATAATTCTATTAATTATAATTATTAATATTATATATTAATTATATTATCTATTATAATAATAATAATAGATAATTCTGTGCTCTTAGGTTCTGCTTTTGTTTCCATAGAGGATGAGAACCTGTGGATTTCTTCTAGACTACTGTGGTTTGATGGACCAAGATCACCTGAAAGATCTCCTTGAACATTCCAAAAATTACTTCACTCAATAAACAGCAGGAAATAGTTTGGAGAAAACTATGCCCAAATTCCCAAATATTGTTTATAAATGTTTGTTTACATTTAAAGGGGGATATGCTACAGATATGAATACTTTGCACTGGTATGCATCTTGGTCTACTGATGCAAATTTTAGGTCAATTTTGTTATATGTATATTTTTGCTCTTGATTAAGGCATTGTATTAGAACAGCAAAGGGGAAATGGTGTGGGAAGTCCTTCTGTATATGTGTTGCTTTTATCGGTTAATGAATAAAGAAACTGCTTTTGGCCTGTGATAGGGCAGAATAGAGCTAAGCAGGGAAAAATGAACTGAATGCTGGGAGGAAGAAGGCAGAATCAGTGAGAAGCCATATAGCCCTCACCAGAGACACCAGGTGCCAGACAGAACTTTACCTGGTAAGCCACAGCTATGTGGGTTAGTTCAGGATAGAAGAGGTAGCTAAAAATATGCTTAAGCTATTGGCCAAGCAGTGATTCAAATGATATAGTTTCTGAGTGATTGTTTCAGGTCTGAGCAGCCAGAAATAATTAAGAGGCCTCACCCTACACAAAGTCCTGTTGTGTTTCTTACTACAATAGACAAACTAAGAACTTTAAAAAGTCATGTGAGCCTAACCTTAAATTTTCACGTTTCAGAGGTAAAAAGTGATGTGGCTCTAAAGGTATTTCATTTTTTGATGAAGATATCAATGCATTCATAATCTTTATGGGGTTTTACTAATAATTGATTCATACTTTTGATCTTCCTTTAACATTTTTCTCTGGACTTTGAGTATCTATTAAATGCAGTATTTTCTTCTACTATAAACATAATTACATTTTTGAATAATTCTTTGTACAAAGATTCACCTACATGAGTTGTGACCATCTATATTGTAATACAACTGTTTGTTTTACTTTATTAATTTGTTGAGATTTCTGACATTTGCTATGATGTCTTGAACTACATTATAATTTGCTTTTTAAAATTAGTAGTAATCCTCCGGAGGAGAAG
>JAQHUG010000645.1:407636-421457 GCA_028555095.1 Dicrostonyx torquatus
ATTTAAATAACTTAGGGTTCTGTTGAAGTGAGACACGACTGCTCCTGGCAGCACCCGTCTATTCCCAAGAGAGTGTTGAGCACTAAAGACACTCCATTTGGGAGTTTGTTTTCTTCTTGGCACAACTGGCCTTTTGGCAAGAAACTGCCCATGCCTCTACCACTGACAAAGTGCACAATGTCAAGACTGACCAAGCCGGATACAAAAAAAAAAGACTGTTAAATTTTGCCAAGACAGGGTAAGACAGTTTTGAAAAATTTCTGTCTCTGAAAATGGTCTTTCAGTCACTCTAGACCTTAGCCAAAGTTGGTTGCTTCAACGTTGCAAATGAGACTTTGGGTGATTGCTCAGGCAGCCAGGTGTCTCTGTCATCTACTGTACATTTTGGAAGTTGCATGATGGCACTTCCTGCCTACTCAAGTAATATTATCTCCCTTCTCAGCCCTTCGATGGGACTGAAGATTAGATAGTCGTAGTTACCGTTCTCTTATGATCTACTGAAGCCATTTCCAATACAAGACTTAAGACTCCTTAGAATACATAAGGACTGTTAAAACATTAGGATATGTTCCTTGCTTAAATATTGTTTATGCTGGTTATAATTCTAACTTTATATTTGATATCTGTTCCTAGTGTATGTAGTTTGCTATTGGGTTTGGAATTCTCTTATTTAAACAAAAGGGGGAGGTGCTGCAGGAGCTCCTTTGGCCAATAGCCTATAAGATACCAGCCCACTTGGGCATGGTCTCTTATACTATAAATGCAGCTGTAAAGCATGAGCTTGCTCTTTTGCTTCTGGCTGCTAGACTTTGTCCCTATTCCCTGTTCATGCAGAGGACTGTGATCTAAGACAGTGATCTAGGAGACTCCCTTAAATAAATAACCCTTTATTATATGCAATTCTGAACTAGTGTGGGATTATTTTGTATTTTCTGCCATCAAATAAATTAATCAAAATATCTATAAGGCATATATTGAAAAATATCAAACATTGTTTAGAGAAGTCCAGGACCCAAGTAAAGAAGTGCATCTCTATGGTCTGTACTCTAGTTCTAGTACTTCACTCTGATCCACAGTCACAATTCCAGGAAGTTTTCTGTAAATACTTCACAAAATCTCTTTAAATGTATATGGATAATCCAAAGGCCATGGTTCTGAAAACTCAATGTCAGAAAACAAATTAGCTGTTTCTGTTAAGCATGAACATAAAATACTGAAAACACTGTGGAACTGGTACATAACATGTAAACAGATCTAAGGAATACAAAATCAGCAAGAAACAAGACCACTCTTACAAAACCAGATGACTTAACAGAGGAATCACAGAGGGTAATAGTCAATGGTACAGCATGTGCCCAGGGAAACAAAGAAATTAAAGTAGCTAATAACCCTAGAATAGCTATAAATCCACAAAAATCACCTACAATGTCTGACAACCAAACACAAAAGAATTTGATTCAGTTCACCACACTAAAATACAAACGCTAAAGCCAAAGTCAAACAGAAAATCTGTGACTAAGGAATAGACCACGATCTCTTAGGTCATAGAAAGCAACAATTATATAAGGAAAAACAAAACAAACCCGATCAACTAGATTTCAAATTTAAAAGCCTTCTTTCCTGTACAACCTACCCTTAAATAAAAGTACAATACGGACTATGTTCACAAAATATACCCGTCAAAGGATTGGTATTCCAGGATACAAAGTAACTTCAAAATTGAATAAACAGACAGTTCAGCAAAAGACAGAAGTATTTGAGCAGATGCTCTATAGGGGAAGCACACAAACAGCCAGAGAGCTCATGCATAAAAGGTACACACCATTACTGCTCATTAGAAAAATGCAAATTAATACTATGGTAATATATACATATATCATCTATACATATTTTAAATGACAAATATGTGCCCTAACTTAATATGGCCTTTTATCAGTCTGCTAGATTTCATGTATTTGTCCTGCAATGCTATCGAACTCCTCTTACAGGACTGAGAAACAAGGTGTTTGGATTTACTAAAACAAATGGGGTAGAAATGTAAAAACCTTGAAAACACAGTCATGATACTGGTCAGACCAAATATTGTGGTTTTAGATGAAGAAAACTGGGGTGGAGAATGTGATGACTTTATGAATGTGTGTATCTACAGAGTTTGCATAATCTGTCATATTAACTTGCAGTTTGTATGCCTTATGATAGGAACCAAGTAGAGAATTATTAAAAAAAAAAAAAAACAAGCTTCAGGTTTCCTACCTTCGATGTTGTACATCTCAACTTTTTCTTCAGGCACAGTGACTGCTTCCCATTGATGATCCTTAAATTTAGAAAAAAAAAACCTTACATATATATTTACCCCTGATTTAAAACTTCTTTCAATATCAATTTAAGTTAAACTATATGTGACTTATCCTTCTCATATCTCCTGTACCTTCTATCACTAAACATGCATCTTTCTGGTCCTTCAGTACTTCATTTATTGAGTCTAAAAATAATGCCCTATACCTTATACCAGATATAAACAATAAAAAATCAACTCTTGATCTTTTATGAAATAGGAAAACAGAACTATTTTAGTAATTACTATAAAGAAAAAAAAATTGGACAATGTGATACAAATCTTGGCAGCTAGGCTACTTTATACTTAATGACCAGAGAACCCATTTTTAAGCAGACAGTATTTTTACCAAACCCTAAACTGGAAGGCACTGTCCTAGCAGAAGTTTTGTTGGTGTGATAAAGTATCCTGACAAAATGCAGGGTGGAGGAAGAGTTTGATTTACAGTTCATAACTGTGGGAAGGCAAGGCAAGAGCTTGAAGCATCACATTCAAGAACAGAGAAAATCAACTCTTGGATTCTTGCTTGTTCTGTACTCTGCTTAACCACCTGCCTAGGGAATGGTGCCTGATGGGTGGGTTTTCCAACATCAGTTAACAAGAAAACTTTCCCCTCTTCAGACATGACCACAGGCTGACATGATCTAGATAGTTTCTCATTAAAACTCTCTTTCCAACTAATTTTAGGCTGTGTCAAGTTGACAATATCACATAAACTATCTGCAAGAGGGTTCCCTAGGGTAAAAACAGCCTGCAAGATTTGAAATTCAGTGGTTTGAACAAGAATGCTATATCTCAGAGGAATATTCAGCTGCCAAAGCTGTAAGTCTTTTACACTACATTAAAGAGACAAAGAAGGGGTTTAAGTAGCCACTATATGGATAATGGTTTTAGTAAAGTAAGCAGCTCAGGAAGAACATACTACTATAGAGACTGATAGGAAAAGAGAATTAAAAATGTAATTCTGCAAAGAATGTCTCAAAGTCTTAATCGGTACTATGAACAACTTATAGATGAACTTATACATTCCCTACTATGTATACTACAGTATGATTGTTTATCTTCTTTTCTAGATTTAGTAGGCCAAACTGAATCAAGAGGACAACATCAATAACTACAATAGTTATACTCTTAATAATTGCTGAAAATGAACATTCTATGAAGGTATTCTAAAATGTATATGAGACTGTAAAAAGCAATGGCTAATATCCACTTATAAAAATGTTCTGTGTGAAGGAAGTAGAACTATAAAAAGTTCAGAGTCTCCTTATATCAGCAGTTACAACCAGACTAGGCTATGCTGATCAACTGTCAGAATTTGGAGTGACTACACTGTTTGAGACACTGCAGCAAACATGCCAAGTGACAGCTAGGAATCAATAACTGTAACCCTTTCCCCAGGTAACAGACACAACGAGAAATCGTCTACTTCCAAAGCCTACACATGGCTAAGACACAACATAGAACTAAAATTCACTTCTACATGCCACTGTACATAGAAATTCCCTTACTTCTTCCCAGAAGGTTTCAAGACTGAGTAAGACCAATTGTTGTCACCTGCCAATGTTCTCATGGAGTGTCTGAGTGGCCCAAGGCTTCCTGCCTGCTAAGCACTATACCACTAAGTAGACTCCATGCTGTCTTTTCTAATGTTGATTCATTTTTTTCATGTGACCAAAAATATTAAGTATTGTCAGTATTCATTTCTGAAAGGTTTTGTTAAAAATATTAATATTAATTAATATTAAAATTTAGCTCTCATTTTGTTATCATAAAAAATCAAGTAATTTTCATTTTAAATAGCTTGATAGATTACACAACTTTAAAATAATAAAAAGCTAATGTTGATGTCGATCAAACATGGCTAAAAAAAGTATACAAACATGCATTCTGAAAGTAAATTTCAAGAACGTTCTTCACGTGCATCAAGAGTAACATTAAGGAGTAAGAGCTTACATCATCATCTCCAGCAGTGTAGAATGACAAAGTCTGGCTTCCAAGATTAAAATCAATCCAAAATTCCTCAAGTTTTTCATCTGATGGGATCTGCAGCTAACATAATACATAAAAATAATATATATACTCAGGTTACAAAACATGGAAAATTGCCATTAGATTATAGCCATGACTGAATTATTTGAGATTGTTTAGGATTCTAGACTCTAACAACACATATAAAGTAGAATAGTCCCTGAGTACTTTAAGAGATAAAGTGTTAATGTCTAAATGCATTAATATTTACATAGTTAAATGCTTTACAAAGACATCATGTTAAGTACTAATACAGATTGACATTAGTTTGAATATACTTATGAATGATAATCAGCGATGCCTTTAAGGAGAGGAGAAAATGTGGAGAACTACGGTCTGCTGTTTTCCTTCTTGGCTCAGGTGAGGGCTCATATTTTTCCTGGTGTCACTATACTGTACAGGACCAGTCAGCTAAACCATCTAAATCTGGTGTTTTAAATCATAACATAAGCCATAATCCGTTTAGTTTTTACGTAAAAATTATCTAATAACTCAAGTTTGGATGAATTTAAAACTTACCTCATATTTATCAAGAAATGCTGACAAGCAAGGAAATGTAA
Source organism: Dicrostonyx torquatus (assembly GCA_028555095.1). Taxonomy (NCBI): domain Eukaryota; kingdom Metazoa; phylum Chordata; class Mammalia; order Rodentia; family Cricetidae; genus Dicrostonyx; species Dicrostonyx torquatus. The sequence goes on from JAQHUG010000645.1 coordinate 412,563, forward strand.
AGACCCTAAAACACAAAACATTTTAGTTAAAAAATATAACTACCTTCCCAAAATTAACTTGTCCAGTCATAAATATACAATGTCTCTAACTTGTTCAGTAATAAAAAAACAATGTCTCAAATCAAAGAGAAATCAGAAATTGGTTATAAAATTTTACGTAAAATAATCTCTTTAATGCAATTTTTGAGATAGGGTCTCACTGTTATCTGGACTGGCCTCAAGTTTGATACACCTGCTGCAAACTTGCAGCAATTAGCTGAGGTAATAGCTGAAAACCCACCAAGCCAAGCCATTACTATTTTCAACAAATATTTATTGGAATTTGTTTAGGTAAAGAAAAGCATTATTACTTTACAGATACTATTTACTTACCACTTTGACTAAAGGAATTATATCAATTTTAAAAATATATCCTTTCAAACATGAACAAGTGTTTCTAAATTCAATATGTATTAATACAAGATCCCACAGGACTTAGACGGTTAAAAGGTAGACATGAATAATTGATTGTAAAAGTGGTTAAATCCTTACAATATTTTTATGGCAAGACACTATTTTAAGTATGTCAGTGTGTTCTGTCAGTCTCCATAACAAACAGAAGCAATAACAAACAGAAGCAATAAGTATTATTAATATTCTTATGATACAGCTAAGGAGAATGAAGACAGTAAAGTTAAATAACAAAAAAAGAACAGATGGGAATTTATGATTCAAATGCAGATATACGACTCATTGAATTTAACCCTCCCTCTCACTTCCTTATAATTAAAGCAAACAAAATTTATCAGGAACATCATCCCCGGGGCCAAGTATTGCAATGGTATTGCTCTGGGCTGGAGCCAGGGCTCAGCAGTTAAGAACACTTGCTGTTCCTTCCAGGGCACCAGAGTTCAGTTCCCAGCACCCACAAGGCTTCTTACAACCTTCTGTTAACTCCAGTTCCAGGTGATCCAATTCTCTCTTCTGGCTGTTTCAGGACTGTATGTACATGGGGCAAAGACATACATGTAGGTAAAAACACCCATACAAATAAATTATAATGGTAAAATTTATATTTTATCATTTCATTCTTGCTTCTGGTATTAAATACTAAAACGTCTACTTATGTTACTTTTACAGTATGAGGATTTGTTTTCTACACATTTTCACTCCAGCATGTAGATATACAGTCAGATTTTTATCATTCCTCAAAAACAAAATAATACTATACATACAATTCTGAAGAAGAGTAAATCAAATTTGGACAGTCAGTTATTAATATGAATTAGATAAAATGCATTTTTCTTTCCAAGCACAAAGCAAAATAAAGCCTTCAGAAGAGTATTTCAGGTTAGCAGTGTGCTAACTTACTGTATGTTTTATACTGTCTTGAATAAATATTTAATTTATTCAAGTGCAATAAAAATTATATTTATTAACATCCATAACTGGGCTCAGCTCTACTTTCTTACTAACAAATAAATGGCTATGAGCTGCACCCAGCTTACCTTCTTTTATCACCAAACATGCCATTTACCAAGTTGAGGAATATCCTGCAATCCTAGTTTTCAAAAAAGAAAAATGGTTTTAAAAATCAAAATTACACAAAAAACTTTACTAAACTTGCTATTTTATGCTACTTACTGTTTCAAATTCACAGTCTCTAATTCCTTTAAATGCATTAGCAATAAAATCCATTGAAAACCACTGACACGCCAGTTCTCGTCTCCTTTTTTCTGTAGTCATTCTACACAAGGCTTCCACAATGCCTACCTGTGATTCATAATCTTAAAAAGATTGTTAGTTAATGTAGAGCTCCAAAACTCTAAAAGTTAAGCTTATGAAACTTGATTTCATAAGGCACAAAAACCAAAAGAAAAAATTTAATTTACTAAATTAAATTATTCATTTTTATAAGTAAAAGTTAATTTTTAAAAGTCAAAGAAACCCCTAAATCTTCTAAGACTCTACCATGTCATTATAATTATAAATTGAAAAACAATTCATACAACATACAAAATTCTTATGTTTACACTTATCCCAGAGTACATATTAAGGCCATGCTTTACATATAATCACTAAATCAAAATTTACTCACAGGAACCTAATGAAAACTTAAGTTCTTTGAAGTAAATATATTGTTTAAAAACTGCCTTTCAACTACAAAGATATCGGACATTATAATTTCAATATGTGTCACTTAGAAAAATTTTTAGCACAAGTAATTCTAATAAATTGATCATAACTAAAATAGGCAAGATTATATTTATCTAACTTTTGTCATGATAAATTATTTGTTCTAAGACATGTCTTTATTTTTACAAATCTAATATTCTTCCTTTGGTTTACATAAACAGATTATAATTATTTTGGTGTATTAGTCTAGTAACATGAAGGCTAATAACATCTTCAAAGATATTTAACATTCATAAATTTGAAATATTTCAAATTTTGGAAAGAGATACTTACCTCCTACATATAAAATCCTCTCTCCCATATTACTCCTATGAATTGAAATAAGAAATTATATACTGAAGTAATATTAATTAGATAGTAAGCTTATTATGTTTTGGGGAAAAACATTTAAAATCTAGAATAGACTAGTATATTTAGGAGAAAATGTAAGTGCTATATTAAATCAAAAATTATACAACTGTCAGTTGATTATCTAATTGTGGTTACCATGTTTCTTACAGCTGTTAAACTGAACAATTGATCATAACAACTCATTTAAAAATTATTACATGAGAGTTAGTATTTCTTGATTAGAAAGCATTTTGTTGGCATCTTGAGGTATTCTGTCAAGCATCAAATTCATTTTTTTTAAAGCCTAGAAGAGAAAAAAAAGTAACTTTGTTTTCCAAGAAGCATTTGGAGAAATAGGTACATGTACTTAAAAGTCTATGTTTTCTCTTAATTGTGCTGTCTAAGTAGGGATATGCATCTAGGTGCGGGAGGGAAAGGACATCCAGTCTAGTGCGGGCTGACTCCCTCACTGAAGCTCTCACACCCACTCTGAAACAACACATTCACTACTCTAAGATCTAAGGGGAGTATGTTCTTATGGTTACGCATGTGTATGTACACATACAGAACTACATGCTACTCTGGCATTTACATACTAAAGTTTAGGTTCTCATATTAGTGATGTACATATATAAATCCAGTTGTGGATTTTTAATGAATATTTAGAATATAAATTATCAGGCAATGAATTATTCAGACAATAGAAAGAAACCCAATGAAATGAATCTCAGAAACTTAGTCTAAGTTACTATTTCATTTTGTCATTCACTTTCTCATTTTCAGGTGTTGAAGGACAGTTACCTCCTGCTGAACACAAACATTCACTCTTGAGTCAGTAACAAGGGCACAGATGCGAGCTATGAAACTTTCCAATACTTGGTTTTTACCTGAATAAAAATGATAAATTATTGACAGATGTTAATCTTAAATGAATTTAACAGTGACACCCATAAGGTACATACAACTTATTCCCAAAAGCAGAAAGAGTGGCACTCTATACATTTATTCAAGTAAATTGAGACGGTAGAAGTATATATGTATATAATATGTATAGTATTATATGTATATATATGTATATATACACACACATACATATAAAACAAAATGCCCTCTGCATATCTGTGAAGGAATAGAGATCTAGAGTGTGTGTGTGTGTGTGTGTGTGTGTGTGTGTGTGTGTATACATACATACATATATCCATTTCTACACAAAGATGCAGTGGGCATTTTTTTCCAAGTTCCAACTTGCAGTCCAGCAATAATTTTGGACGTGGATTTTAGTACAAAGTACAGCTGCTATATTCCAAGTCCATTTATTGTGGCTGAGGAGCGTCTACATCTCCTTCTGTGGGAGTAATGACTTTATTGTAATGCAGACATTATAAAGAGCTGACACTGCAGCAAGTACCAGAATTCAATTAATACTTCATGTGATGGACATTTTCAATTAAAATATTCCTTAACTGAAAGATTTTCTTGAAGATAAGGCCAAATACAGGTCTTTTCTATAAGATACATATAAAATGTCATTATAAACATATCAATTTTTAAAACAAAATCTTTGATCCCTAAATTGCAAAATATTGTTTTCTGCCTCATAAGCAAATCAATAATATAAAACATTCTCAATTATACCCATAAATAAATTTTGGAATTTGTTTTCTTATATAAAATACCTACCTAATGTCTGCACTTTTTTTTCTCTTGGCCTACAAAGTCTAAAATTTTACTACCTGGTCCTTTACAGAAAACATTCGATTCTTTAATTAGATCATAAGTTCCTAGGACAGTATTATGGGTATTAAAATAATTATACTAAAAGTTCCCAGTAAGTAGTTTTTATGAAAATAAGGTATTTTACCTTCATCGTTGATGTCATATACAACCTAAAAAAGTAAACATTTCATTTATAATTTACTATTATAAAATGCTATTAAAATAAAAATTTTAATTCACAGCATAACTATTTAACTTTATTAATAAATCATTTAATACCAGTCAGTTTAAATGCTTTATACGCTCTGGACAGATTAGTACAAGTCACTACCCAATCTACTAATGATTCTTAAACCAAAACAAATAGCTTTCTAATAAATTCATGATCTTAACAATGTCACTTTTACCATCAAAAGATCAAATAAGTCTTCTATCATATTCATAACAGCTTCATCTCTTGATTGTCCTTGGCTCAGAATAACCTCCTTGGACTTTTCAAACCAGGAAACCATGTAAAGATGAATACATATATTAGTTATTTTGGATTCCATTTTAACAAATTTTATGTTCTTGAATTTGTTTAGTCGATAAACCTAAGAATAAAATGACATTAAAAATAAAAACTCCAGTATTGAAGCAAAGAAGTTTTACATTTTAAAATGTCTTGTTTTTTTAACTTACTCTATTCCTCACTGTTTAAGACAGGAATGAGGTTAATATTAACTCCATTACAACGACCCTTACACTTCCCTCTTTAAATTTTTAATACAGATACATTTGTAATCAGCTAAAACTATCAAGACAGTTTATATTATTTGGGTATTTTTAAAATTAGTTTACCTTATTGGATTCAGATATGAGTACACAACATGTCAGAGGTACTAATCAATGTGCTGTTATATGTCAGTGAAAATACAAATACCAGTGACTTATATTTTACTCTGTGGGTAAAACAGTTAACAACCTAAATGACTTAGTCAACAGAAAATGATCCAAATAAAGGCCCACTGGCACCAAATTCACATAGTTGTCAAGAAACCTGTGCAGTTTTGTTCTGACCTTTATCCTTATAACATATATTCACATCATAAAAATATTTATTCTCAACAGTTCTATTTAAAGTTCCTAATTTTACTTTCAGCAATTTGAACTATTTTTTAAACAGTACCTTTATCACTGTACCTTTATCATTATCAGATTTCCTTCTATGAGCAAGTACTTATCTTTTTTACTAATCCTTGCTTTATCATGGTTAGAAGTCCAGCTTGTCCCAATATAAAGATATTCTTGCTGCATCTCCCAACAGTTACCAAGATGTTTGAGACAGTTGGAATATTCTTTTTGTTAAGTTCCTAAAACAAAAAGTATTTAAGTGCAGCAGTTTAAATACAAAGTCGTATGGGGCAGACACTGTTCCTGAACAGCATAGTTTACAATCCTCAATTCTAAAATGGAGCCGTTCCTATCTTTACAGTGGAAATGAGGAGGAGACTGGCTTCATAAAGCAACTTGCCCCAAACCACCCCACTAACGGCAAACGGTGAGCAGTCCTCTGCAGGACTCTAAAACTCTGTGGAAGCACCTGTCCCTCCCATTTTAAAGAATGAAACTCAAGACTGACTGACTTTGAGACAAGGTCTTACTCTATAGGTGAGACAGGCCTGAAACTTGTGGCATTCCTCCTGCCTCAGCATCCCACGTGCTAGATAACAGGCATGAGCTACCATAAATTGGTTAAAAATTCTTATTCAACCAATGATTCATCACCAATATTAGTATACTTGGAAACAATTTGTAGTTACCTTTTCTTAATCTAAATAAATTTCAGAAATGTTAAATCAAATCCAAGGTCTTGGATTATTTTGTGTTCACTTTATTTTTTAAATTACCAAGCACTGCATACCACCAGAAATATGCCAACAGGTCTTGTAACCTTTTCCTTCAGATTAATAATAGAACATAGATTCTTATAAATTTTACTTTAGAAACAATTTCAGCGTGTTGATATGCCTCAAATAATAAGCAAATGATGAGAGAAAACAACATCTAAGTAACTGTAAGCAAACCTGTCCAAGGCTTTTCTCTGCTCTATTTTTCTAAATGAAGTACTTCCTAGAAACTAAAATCTTATGTAATAATTTTAAGAGCCATTAAACAAGAATGAGTGCTTACCCTGCATATTAAGTTATCCAATTTGTGGAGGAATTGTTTGCTACATTTAATCTTCACATCTTCATAAATATCAATTTGTAAAAGTAACATCAAAGGTTTGAAGTCATTTTTTCTCAAGGCATCATCAATACACTTCTCCAGCTGCTGGAGAGAGAGAGTTAACAGCACAGACATTCTAACAAATTTAATCTCTTCATGCAACTGAGTCACCAAAGATGGTTTCTGAATGAAGTTAATCAGCTCATGAAATAGCTTTTTTTAAAAAGCCTATTACTATTCAGAGTAACTGAATTAGAAATTTTCTTTAGTAATAATTTCAGATAGAAAATATTTTATTAAACTTTCCAATTTATATTTACATCTTCACTGACTCAAATAACAAACTAAACAAAAAATAAAATCAACATTATAGCAACTATACTTAAAATAACAGGAAACATCCTGGCATATCTTAGTACAAACTTTGTAATATTTAAAAATAAAACTGCATCAAGATGAATTTACCCTTCTAAAATTTACATCCATTAATTCAAACTATATATTACCGTAATCCAACTTTTATCAAACATGCTGTCCCCACTATTACAGTCCAGCATAAGGAAACTTTCAGACTGCATTCTGTTCACTGAACAGACTTAGTGGTAAGATACATGTATATAAATGTAAGAATCACACAATTTAAAACTTTGATCTGTCTAGGTATACTACATTAATCAGTGAATGACTATTTTTAATACTGAAAGCACATAAAGAATCAATACCTTTTGTATTTTATGCTATTACTACACTTTAAAGTATTTTTTAAAAAGATACAATATTTAAATTACTCTTCAGTATGTCATAAAACATTGAGTTTGTCATTACTAAAGATACAGCAACAGACAGATGCAAGTACACAAAGTTATTTCAGTGATTAAAGTGATTGTTGTCTAGGGGCTACATACTTGGAGGTCTGCTCTCACAGGCATTTTTACTTCATTTAGGAACAGCAGGAGAAGACAGACACCTATGAAAGAGAACATCTTATGTGCCTTATCTACCACATAGAACAGTTTCTTAAAAGTCCTTTCTGGATATTTGTCATATACTTTAAATTATATATCTTGCACAAATGTGTTTAGTTTTGTTCCTAAGACATAGATTAAAATAATTTTGAATAACTGATGAATCAAGGAGAAAATTAACATGAAAGTAGAAGACATTTCATTCAGAAAAGGAGAAACTCAAAACCCCAAGTGACTAAGAAAAAGATGTGACCTGTATAACAGAATTTCTAATTAAAAGGTAAACAGCAACACTCGCTGGGCTGGCAAAAACTAAAAAGCCTAATAGGGAAAACAGAAAATGATGGGTATCAATAATATCTCTACTTTTCTCAAAATGCAAACAGAAAAAAATTTTGTCTGTGTTTCATAACATGCAGTCCTATGTTTAGTTTTATAGAAACACAGAGGTCTAAACAGTACTGAATCTTTATTGCAGTACTGCCTCCAACAGCAGGAACCCTGCCTTTGTTGGCGTGGTGGGGAGAAAGTGGGCAAGTAAGTGTAATGTGCACAGGATGCAACAACACTTGAATGTGTAGTTTAATCAGCTTGTCTTCATCTCAGAATGAGGCCCATCTCAAACCGAGTAAAACATACAAGTCAAATGAGACATATATGATGTCTCTAGAGAGTGTCTGTGAGAATTTGAAACTACACACGAGAGCAAGCTACATTCTGTGAAGAACATCTGTGAATGTGTTAAAAATAGAAAAGGTGGAAGGATTCAAATGCCGGGTCTATGGGTGCGGGCTATTTATACCAACAGTGAGAAACAAGGAGGAATCTGGACAAAACAAAGACTAAAGAGGGTTTTGGGAAGGACAGAAGCTTCCTGTGTATGAGCCAGCCTCTTCTCTTTGTTCCTGAAAAGACACATTCATTTTATTCCCAAGCTCCCTTATTCGAGATCATTAGATTTTTCTTTTTAATGAAATCTTTTATCTTTAATTACTTCCATCAAAATTTTTTGTTGGTTGCAGTTAGCTAGCAAGCATTAGAATATTTCTCATTACTATAAAAGAGTAATATGTACTCAAAAATGTCAGTTACTAAGACATTTGAAGGTTAATATATAAGGTCAATAGTGAATTCTAAGAAAAATTCAATATACAAGAAAGTATTTTAAAATCCATGTTTTTAATAAAACATTAACGTATTTTGAACATAACTATTGTTTCAATCCTAATAATTGTCAAAAAGTGGTTATGACAGTGACTGTTAGAAAATGAGAATATATAAAACGTACTAATTTATAAATTAAGTAGGTCTGTATTACTTATCCAAAATCACTAGCCCACTATCAAATATCCATAATGAATACATTAAGTTAGAGCAGGTATTTTGCCAATTGTTATGAAAATACCGTTGCATCCCCCTTCCCATTTTACTGCGGTTAAAACGAAATCCAAGACTGAAACATTTCATTTGCAACTTGAAAATATGACTGAAAACTATT
>JAQHUG010000646.1:0-14082 GCA_028555095.1 Dicrostonyx torquatus
CCTGCTGCTTTGTGAGGTCCTAGGACCCCACAGCTGGAAGGGGGAGCTGGGCTGGGCTGGGAAAAAAATCCCTAACCTTTAAATTTTTAAACAGAGTTTCTATTTTATATTTTCTATAGCCAACTTCCTGTTCATCTAACAGTCTGTTTCCAATGGGCGCCCCTGTCTCTGGTGTATTCTGTACCAGGGTGATTCCATCTCCAATCTTTTCAAGCTGAAACACTGCTTGCAGCCTCGGCCCCAGTTGCTTTTCATACTTAACATTCTGTTTCATGCCTCATAGTTTCACAATGGCAGTACTGAATCAACTTCCATTTTCACAGGAAAAGGAAACTAATAAATTACTTTGCGTGAAAGGCTTGTTATGGAGTCGTTGACTTGTTTCCCTGCTTTTCCTAACATGTCATTTTCTGGAAGTAAACAGGGAAACTGAAATTGAAGCTCTCACGTCATTCTTCTTCTCCCCAGATGGCGTAACTCTGGTTCATTTGCAGTACCATGTCATATTTTTATACAGCTTCTCACATTTGTATATGCGCACTTACACCCATTGTTATTGTTTTAAATGCCTTTAACCATCAAAAACAAAATACTCTGTAATTTAACTTTTAACTGAGTAATGATTTACCAGACTTATTAAAGTCCACACACATACATCCACTGGGCACCCTTCTCTCTGACATCTAGCTTTATTTTATTGTGGTCAAATGAAGTATAGGACATTATTTCTTAGTTGAGACTTGCTTTGAGTCCTAAAATATGATAATTTTTAGATTTTTTAGATAAAATTCTATGACCTGCAGAGAAGATTGTGTATTCAGTGTTTGAGTGTCATGTTCTGTAGAGGTCTATTTGATTTATGATACTTATCTCCAACGTCCTCAGTTTCTCGATTCACTCCTGTCTTTTTGTTTGTTTAGTTATTTCCTGTCTCACCTTTATTCTTAATTTTTTGAGACAGGGTGTGTTAGCCAGGGTTCTCTAGAGGAGCATAACTCACAGACATATATGGGACTTATTCTAATGACTTACAGGCAGCCGTGCCCTGAGAGTGCTAGGACACATGATTAAGCATGCTTCTAAATCTGTAATATTTAAATATTTTGCTTATACCATGGGAATTTCCAAAACTTAGGGTTGGAGGAAGCTAACTGTAAATTGTTGCAAAATATCCCACTAATGATGTGTCATGCCTTATCTGGCCTGCCTCCTGAAGCTGCATGCATGGCCAGTCTAGCATTTTGTCTACAGTGACTACACACCTGCCCTCCACTCCTCTCTAGGATAAGCCGTGAAGGCAGTTATGAGAGCATTAACCCATGTTTTCTTTGAACCAGGTCTTTTGAGGTGGATATCAGGAAAGAAATGGGTTCAAAGTTGATACTCCAGTTGAGCACTAAGAGTCTGCTGAGACAATTCATGGAGGGTAATCCAAGATCCAATTTTCCAGTAAATTATATCAAGATTTATTTTTTGTCTAATAACAGTATATTAAAAACAATGTTAGAGAGCTGGGCAGTGGTGGCACACGCCTTTAATCCCAGCACTTGGGAGGCAGAGGCAGGCAGATCTCTGTGAGTTCGAGGCCAGCCTGGTCTACAAGAACTAGTTCCAGGAGAAGCTCCAAAGCTATGGAGAAACCCTGTCTAGAAAAACAAAACAAAAAAACAACTCTAGGAAGGGTTACTATTTTGAATGTGTTCAAGTTTACGTGAATTCAGTAACAATACTGGAAAGAAAAATAGTTGACTAACTCATAACCATTATTATAGAAACAATAACTATTTTAACATTGATTGAAAACTTGCTCTGTGCCCAATGCAAAGAATTTTACGGAAGCCATATTACTAATTAGAAAACTATCAGATGGACACCCTGAACTCTACTTACACAACCAGAGGCACAGGGTCCTTTGTTACAGTTTCTTAAGGAGTAGAGGCCAGGCCGTTACCTGCTATATCATACTTCTCATTCTGAATCAGAATGGACATTACAAATTATGAGAACAGGATTAGCAAACTAAAAAAACCCAAGAGAAGAAGTTGGCTGCCTTCCCAAAACTAAACGATTAGTGACGGTGAGGTCAAGTTCAGACATAACGAAGGCACATGTGTTTATAGTTCTTCATAACTGCTGCTGCTGTGAGCAAGAAGGATTCACGCCCCTCGAACATGAGGGCTGCTTCCTCTGACACAGACACTAGACTTGGTGTGTAGTATCTGGCCATATGGACAGAACAAAAGCTGGACTTTGGGCTTCTTTAATTCTGTTGGAGAAAGAGGGACCGTTGTCACATTCTCTCTTCTGTCTCACTGTTTCTGTTTCTCTCTACCCACCCCATAAGTTACTGAGTACCCTCCCTTTTTTTTTTTCCAGCCAAGAAGGATTGCATTTCCATCTAGGCTTTGTAGACAGTCTGATTTTCAGCCAACATGGGTCTCCATGTGACTCTTCTCTCGGGCTCACTAAACACACTTGCCGCCATCCTTCTCTTCTTTAGGAAGGCGTCTGTGACCCTGCTGCAGTGACACACAGCTGGTTTCCAGAAAGAGCTGGACTAAATCCTGCAACTGTGGGTCCAGAGCGTTTAGTTGCAACTTGAGACAGTTTCAGCCAGGCCTGAAACTGGCCTCCACACAGGAGATAACGTGCCCTTCACTTGTCTGGCAGATAGCTTTTGTCTTCTGTCCAACTTTTTGAAAGATGGAATTTTGAAACTATTTTCTTAAGCTCTCAGCATTCTTATTTTGATCTTCCTTGCCTAGAAAACCCCAGATTTTCTCATCGCCTGGATTAGCGCAAGCAGGAGTGATTCTTGAAGGTGTTAGGGGTTTTCTCAAAAAGCAAGGAGACTTGAAATGAAGTCTCAGACAACAACTGCTGGATTGAAGCCAAGTCTAAGGTGGCTCTTGATTTTTTTTTCCAGCACCTACTAATTTTGACCTGGAAATTTTTTTTTCTTTCGTATCCTATTCCTTTCAAGTAGTGTATTGAAACTATAGAAATAAATCAGAAAGTTTCCAAACCTGATGAGATCACTTTAAGAATTAAAAGGACGGGTGGTGGAGTACACCTTTAACCCTAGGACTTGGGAAGCAGAGGCAGGTGGATTTTTATAAGTTCGAGGCGAGCATGGTCTACAGAGCAAGTTCCAGGGAGAGCTGAAGCTATAAAAGGTTATGGATGGTTTGTGTATGGGGGGAGGGATGGGCAGTGGGGAAGTGCTTTTTCCTCACCCTAATCTCTGGAATTGAGAACTCCCAACAAAGAAAGACCTCAAGGACTTTGGGAGCTGGAAGGAAGCCTCAGAGACCTGGCACTGAGCAGTTCCTAGCTCAGTGGAACAGGTCGTTCTCTGTTCCACTCTCAAAGAGAAAGGCGGGGGAAGGGACAGAGGAGAATGTTTGGAAGCAGTGGCTGGTGATTAAGGAGGTGGGGTATTCCTGGAGTTAGGGAAGAGGGGAACAATAGGTAGGAGACCAAGAGAAGAGAGAGGACACCTGACTGGAGCCTAGGGATAAGGTAGCAGGGATGGGGCTCGGGAAACGGAAAGGTAAGGGGGCGGGGACACCTTGCAGCGGGTCATGGGGCGGGGACGCCAGGTGTAGGAGGCCCGGCGTCCTGCGTGGGAGGAGCGAGCCGGCGCCGGGAGTGATTCACCTTTCCTGGCCCTTCTGGCTCGCCCCAACTCCGGATCTGGGCGGAGGGGCCCTGGGGCGTGTTTCCCCACCCCTTGCGGACTTCGGAACTGACTCGGACAGACTGGCACCGGAACAGGAGTGGTCTCTACTGGACGACAGCTTGGTGGGTTCGGGTCCTGCAAGAATGCGGGCCCTATCGGCCGTGGACGCACTTGCCAGAATGCGACCCTCTCTCCGGGACCCCAGGGCGGCAGAGGACATTCACACGGCGCGGCCAGCGCGCAAGAGCGCGGTGGAGAGACTGGCGGCCGACCGCGCCAAGTACGTTCGGAGCACGCCGGGATCCAGCCAGGGTTCTGTCTCCGAGGGCAGGGTCCCTGAGACCCCAGCGGTGCAGCACCGCAACCCAGTTCCTTCGGCTCTTACTTCAGCTCCCGTAGCCCGCAGGGTTATCCCTCGGAAACCGCTGAGACCTGATTCGTTGGTCATCTACCGACAGAAATGCGAATTCGTCCGAGGGCCAGGAACAGACGGTTCTAGAGGGGGGACGGTGAAGAAGGTTTCCCAGGGGTCTCCCAAGGACAAAATGCCAGTGGCCCCCGAGACGACCGTGGTGTCAGGTGAAGGCAAGACGAAGGAAACAGAGGCCACTTGGACCAAGTCCAATCAGGCGGTAGCCACTAGCCCAGCCTCTCCGTTATCACCTCCCACCCCTGTAGTGGCCACGGAGTCCCCAGATGTGCCTCTGAAGGTGGCTTCCAAGGTTCCAGTCGCACCCTCCGCCGTGGAGCTGCGAGTGTCGCGTCGCAGAGGATTGCAGCGCTCTCAGTCAGATCTCAGCTCCCGCTACTCAATAGCCAGGGCCGAACCCGACAATTTCTTCCTTTATTGTGGCCTGGAACCTGAAGTGGTGGAGGCTCTTGGGAGAGAGAACTTCTCAGCTGGATCCGACTGTGTTACACTCAAAGTGCGGAGCGTGAGCATGGCTACTTCTGATAGTAGCTTCTCCAGGCACAGCGAGGACGGGCTGCAAGAAGAGGAGCTCGTGGAGCAGATGCCTAGCACCACCTCTATAGTAGAAAGGAACGCCCGGATCATAAAGTGGCTGTTTACCTGCAAGAAGGCCAAAGAAACCCCTAGCCAGAGGTTGCAGGGACCTGCCTGATTGACATCTGATCCAGGTTAAAGGGTGGGGTGTGTGTTTATATGTGTTGACTAAACTGGGTGCTGGCCAATCACAGCTTCTGGTTAGAAAACAGAACCTACCTTATGAAGGCTAGTAGTTACCCTCCTGGTGTTGAATTTGAGTACCTGGAAAGGTCATTAAGTTAACGCTCTCCCTGCTGGCTTATTGTAGTGTAGCTGGTAGAAGGCAGAAGTACTAAATGGTCCAGCCGGACAGCTCACTCTCCCCTTAACTCCCGTTTTCAAGTAAACTCTGAGGCTTAGGCAGTTATGCACCCGGCCAAACTCCTGGTGGGCCTTTCTGGTGTCCTCTGGACATTCTCAGCTCCCCTTCAGCCCTGATATCTCACTTCCAGCAAGATACTGGGGATCCCCCTCCCCCACCCTAGGCTTTGAGGTCTTGAAATCTTGGTACTCCTTTAGCAAGAAAAATATGTTTTGTTTTGTTTTTTGTTGTTGTGGTTTTTGTTTGCTTGTTTTGCCAGAGATGATAATACAGAGTGAAATTGTCTTTGAATCTGAGCCCTGTGGGCGATGGCGAGGGTACCGTGGTGCAGCTCTGAGCACTGTGGTGTGACATAGAGGGGTGATGGATGAGTAGGTATGGAGAGAGAAGAACCCAGCAAAGGGCTCAGCCCATCTCACAGGCACACATGCTAGGGCTGACTTAATTGTCTATAAAAGGAAAGGAGACAGAGAAAGGTTGTTCCGCTTGGGTGTTTTATCTTCTGAGTAGTCTATAATCTGTATTCTGTTGTTGTTCCGAGAGAGAAACACAAGGGAGGAAACATTGCCTATGGGAATGAGGCGTAAGGCACCATAAATTGCCGTAAGATAAACTTGGGGTGTAAATGATGGCGGGGTAACAAGATGCCGAACCGATAAGCTAAAGTAAAACCCGAGAATACTCACCCATGTTTTCTCAAGACAGCTGGATGGTTTGGGCATCATCACGTGAAATTTGCTCCATAAACTTAATCTACTTAACCCACAAAGCAGCCTGTGCTATGTAAGCACTGCAGAGATATCTGGAACATTGGGACGGTGAAGTGACATTGCTGGGCCCTCTCTAGCTCCTTGGGCTGGTGTTTGAGCCCACAGCTCCATTCACCTCCTCCGACCCAGGTGGCTAACACCAAAGCTGATAGCAAAGTACGCATCTGTGGCTTTAGTTTTTCTTCTAGCTTACATTTGTGTTGAAAGAGGATTGCATGAAAATTACAGAGTATCTGAGATGATCAAAGGTGGGATTTAGAAGAGTGGTTCTCAACCCAAAGGTTGTAGACCCCTTTGGAGGTCAAACAACCGTTGCACAGGTGTCAACAAAGACCATCGGAAAACACAGATCTGTATATTACTATCCATAACAGAAAAATGACAGTTATGAAGTAGCAAGGAAAATACTTTTGTGGTTGGGGGACACCACACGTCAAGAACTATATTAAAGGGTGGAAGAAATAGGAAGGTTGAGAACCACTTACATTAATGAGTGTTTTGTTCACTTAGTAGACAGAGACCTATAATTTATAATAAAATATCCTTCTCGGAATTAAAGCATAAGCTTATAAATTTCTTACCCAGTGGAATAACAATGTTTGCTGGTCAAAACTGAAAATAGCATAACTGTATACAAAAATCATAGAATTTTCACACCACCCCCTAGGGACATGTGAGTAGACAGACAGTTACACATGGACAATTTTAGTAGTGCTTCCCAGAGTATAAATCATGAGAATTAACCTCACATTTTCAATTTTCAATTAACCTGTCCATCAATTTATCAAGTTATTACCGTGATAAGTGTAGGTTTTTCTGACTTCTTAAAAAATAAAATACACAAATTTCTGGTTTTAATATTCACATAAAAGAAATAATGTGTCCTTGAGTAATTAGAGATAAGCATGGCTTGATTTTTGGATTAAAAATATCAGATATTGACAGCCACCTTTCCATTTCTTTTTTGTAAAGCGTACCTGTGGAAGTCCTAACTATATATAATATTTGGAAGACAGGTACTTGGTTCCCTTCTTGGTCTGCACTGAGAGCTCGGCAGTGTCTCCAGGAACAGAAGATAAGCAAACAAATGACCAAAAGATACTAAGACCATCCTTCTCTGCTTCCTGGTCAGCACCTGGTCCTATTGGAGATGCTATTTAGAAAGGATGGAATCTGTTTGCCTCGAGTGTCCTATCAGACAGCCTACCTTGTTTTTGGTTTTGTTGCCCAGCCCTAGGCCAGTATTCCTAGGTGGAAGGTTTTGTCAGTATTCCACTGTATGAGTTCTTGAAAGAAAAGAGAAATTTCAAAAATCTGGGTAAAGGCTTGTAAGAGAGAGATATTTTTCTATCAAAGAACCCAGATAAAAACTCTCTTTAACATACCTAAAAAAATTTTTCAAAACTTAAAAAAAAGATATCTTGAAATAATAAAACTATTATAAAACCAAAGAAAGGAGTGGCCATATTCTGATTTACATTTTGAGGCAGACGAGGAGTTACTCATGGTTCATTTCTGTTTTCTCCACAGGAAGCAAACTTTTCCATGATGAAGGGACCCTTAAATTGAATGGACTCCTGAACCATGTGTTTGATTCTGCTGACCAGGCTTGTATATTAGCCATGATGAAGTGCTGTGGTGAAGAGGGGTGGGAAGATATAGTAGCTGTGAGAGGCATCCTCCGTGGAAGAGTGTATCTCAAAAGGCAGCTGAAGAAGTGATAGCCATTGGAGAATATTTTCAGGACTTTTTTTTTTTTTGTCTGACGTACTGACAGTTTCTGCAATGTGTCTTGATAATATGTAAATAGATGCTTTCGAAGAAAAGAAGAAAGTATAAAATCAAGCATGGATGCAGTAGCATACTCCTTTCAGCTCATTTATGCTACTTAAAATTCTTTAAGCACCAAGAGGCATTCTACTTAAATGCTGTGGCTGAGACCATCAGTTGTCACATACATTGGATTCCAAGCTTTATTATAACTAAACTGTAGTTATTCCTATACTGTTCAGTTGATAGTCTTTTGTAATGATTCAAAGAGGACATTTAAAATCACTTTATGGTTTCATGGTTCATTTTGTTAATGCCACTTTCTTCTTGGCCATAAATATATAAAAACACCCATTGAGAGATTCATGAGACTAGAGAGCATGCAAAAAAAAAGTCCTTTTTTTGTACTTGTTCAACGTGTGTGTAATTAGGGAGGTCCACGAGAGCCTGGAATATAAGATAACATATATTTATTTATTTGGGAAAAAAACTCACCATAAGGATAGAGAACCACAGTCCTCTGTGGGCACTGGAAGCTGTGAGCTGAACTCTGTCCACCAACCAAGAGAAAGCAAGCACACTTCCTGTCTGTGCTTATGGTACCTCAGACCATGCCCTAATGGGCCAATGCCCAAGAGGCTATTGGCTGAATGAATTCCCACAACAGCTTCCCCTTTTTGTAAGAGGATTCTAAACCTAATGCAAAACTATATACAATAAAAACAAATATCAAGTATTGTCCAGGAAAAAGAAAAGGCAAAAATACATACACAAAAATAGAACTACAACCCACATGAACAGCCTCAAGCAGGAAACACAAGCTACATGTTCAGTCTAAGGTAATAAGTAAATAACAGAGATTATTTCAATAGCTGTCCTATCCTGAGGAGTCTAAATCTTATACTAAAATGTCTCAGCCAAGTTAGAGTGGAATGACTATTTAGTCTTCAACCTCATTAAGGACCTGAGAAGGCAAATAATATTTCCTGAGAAAGCAGTGGTGCAAGCAAACAACTTCCAAAAGGTGTGAGAAATGACAGAGATAGCTGGGTATCTGGACAATCATCCAAAGTCTCATTTGTAATGTTGGGGCAACCAAATGGCTATGACCTAGAATATCTGACAAACCATTTTCAGAGGCAGAAAACTTCGAAAGACTGTCCTACCCTGTCTTCACAAGGTTCAGCCATTGTTTTTGCTTGTAGCTCGCTTCTCAGGTTTGGACAGTGTGCATTTTGTCAGTAGTCAAGGCAAGAGCAATTCTTTGCCCAAATACCAGTTTTGCTAAGAAGAAAACAAGCTCCATGTGGAATGTCTTCCGTGTCCAACATTCTCTCAGGAATAGATCGGTACTTCCAACACCAATAACAACAACAACAGTAACAACAACAGTTACTTGTGTCAGCAGAATCCTGAGTGATTTAGATGCCATATTCTACAATTCTTTGAAGAGTTTGAAGATTAACTGTTTATATAGAATACAACCTCTGTGCATCTAGAAAACCTGACTAGCCTAACTATAAGTATGACAAACTTATATGGGTGACTATTGACTTATAATTCCTAAAACTATATAGCTTCAAAGCTAAAGTTTCACATTATAAAATTAAATAATCTTTAAACAGATATTCAGCAAATGAGGACAATGATCCCAAAATGTAAACAATATATGTAAGTATCTTGATCAGAAATAGAAATGTATAGTGCAATATGAAAAATATATCCTAAAATTGCATCAGTATTCAAAATATCTTAAGCAGAGGTAGAAACATGCATGCATACAATAGGACAGAATAACTTTGCATAGGTGCACAAATATTGTAAACAGAAATAACAGCATATTCAATATAACAAATATAATTTGAATTTGTATCAATATACAAATTATCTTAGACAAGGATACAAAGATAATTTTACAGTTCAGTTTCTTGAGATTTGGGCAGTGTCTGTGGAGTCCTATTAGATCTTTCACAATGTTCCCAGTAGAATGTGCTCCATAGCACCCTCATACTTACCGTCTAACAGGGATAGATACTGGTTCACGCATAAAGACCACTTCCCTGGCCTGAGGTCTGGTTCCACTTCACATACCATAAAATTAATTTGGTATCAATTCATTGTTTGCAAAGGATGTGTTTGGAAGCAAGGGCTGCTCCTGTCGTTTGTGAGGTTCTAGGTTCTGAGTATGCATAACAAGTTACTGAGCCCTGGGTTATGAACTTGTCTGTGACATTCACAATAAAAGGATTTTAGATCCATCATGTTCTGAGAGAAAATATGTGTGAACAACAGCCCCCTGAAAATTTGTCATCAATTCTTTGAAAGTTTACTGTATTTTTTCAAAATGTTTTCCTTAATTTTAAGATATGAGATATGAGAAAAGATTATGGAAGAAATTTTTAAATGGTAATATTTTATATCATTCCATTTTGAAATGTCCCTACTTTAGTTTAAAATGTATTATGTATAACTGTTTTATTTTAAGAGTATCTTTTTAGTTACAAAATATTTAGTTTTGCATTTCCTAGTCCTCAGGTGGTTTCTTTTATTTTACATGGCTTCCCTTTCATCAGTTCATTTTTACATAATTTTCTCTTTTCCCATCTTTCCATGCACACTGTTTATTTGAGCATTTATCTTTTGTTTGCAAGTGGAGGTCTGTGAGACTTGTTTCAAATATGTCACAGATGATTATTCTTGGGGTTTTGCCTCTCAAGGCAGCTCGGGAAGTGTGACCTGTGCCACCCCACCAGTGCTACTGTTTTGTATATCACTGTATCACACTTAGTTTCAAGAGGTGTTACAATGACAGCGATTTGTAAAAGATCTTTCAGTATGTGCAATTCTTTATTTTCAGATGTCCCATTAGTTTTATATGTAAATGTCTTGAGAGAAAGATTTTGGGACAGAGAGAGATGATTCAACAGTTAAGAGAGCATGAGATTTATACTTTGTCACCTGAGTATTGATTAAGTTAATGCTGCAAAGAATAGTGTATAAATAATGTAATTAGATAAGTTGAAAAGAAGAAAGCAATGATAACCTTTCGATGGTAGCCTTTTGAACTGCTACATGTGAACAGAGTAACAATGTCCAGATTAAAAGGTACTGATATGCCAGGGATTTTCCTCATTCTCTATGAAAATATTTATATCTACATCTCTCTGGCAGTGGAAGAAAAGGTGACTTTGCTGTTCTCTGCTTGTTCCAAGAGTTTATTGCAATGCTACAATTGGCGCTGCCTTGACCTTGACATATGACTGCCAACAGGTGGGGCAATCCTGAAGTGAGATTGAGGTACTGTGATCTTCTCCTCACCAAAGGAAAGCCTTTCCAGACTTGGCCAAAGGAGATGCATGGTGAAGTCGTCAGCTCTCCTACCTATGTTTATATTTACTATATGGCTGTATTAAAACTATTTTAGAGTATTTAGCTCTTTAGTTTTCCTTAAATATACCATGAATCATATGCTTAAAAATACTTTTTTCATGTTTTAGTACTAGCATCCATCACTGAAAAATGAACATCAAAATAAAATGAATACATTGTATTTTTATCATTCACTCACTCAGGGAAGGCTACTGTGAATTTCTTAAGTTGGTTCCTATTTGTCCAACACAGCTGGGTGTATTTGGACCTGAAGGTAAGGCAGATAAGGAAGTCTGGTCTCTTGTGGCAATGACCAAGCAAGGCCAGTTTCACTTTCAGTCTTGCTATGACTTATGCCTACACAAAACAATATCTAAGGGATCCAAAGCCTTCTTCCCAGCCTCCACACATTCACACACACATGTGATGCATATAAATTCACTCAACTCAACACATGTATACACATTTTAAAAATTCTTAAATGAAAATAGAATCTGACACACTTTCTGTGAAACAGCATATTCTGAATATAAGCATATTACTGCCTTGTCTTGACAATGTTTGGCAGTCACTTTGTTTTGTGTCCTGCTTGTCCAATTAGGACAACTTACTATCAGAAGTCAAGGAAAGGGCATTTTCTTGCCCAGTGGCTTACTTTGCCACAAAGAAAATAAACTCCACGTGGAGTTTCTTCGATGCCTATCATCTTCTTTGAAGTAGATTAGTGTTACCAGGAACAGACATGCCTCATTGTCATGAAAAAAGAACATATGTTATTAAGACATCTTGAATGCCATATTCTGAAGATCTCTGAAGTGTTTGAAGATGACCTGTCTATCTAAAATATATCTTTGTTTGACCTCGAAGACATATATAATGTGGCTACCAGTTCAAATATAATAGGGGATTAACTACTACCCTGCATTCCTAAAGCGTAATAATAAATTTCAAGGACTAGAAATTTGCACTACTTTGTTAAATGAGTTGTATAAGTACAATACCTTGAACAAGGGTAGAAGTACATATATAGTATGTTCTAACAAATCTCAAATTTGTATCATTATACAAAATTTGTTTATAACATACAAAAATACAATTAATGTAAAACATTTAAAACTAGTAGTTGCTTTTATAAAAGTAGATTCAATAATCTACCTTTTTATCTTATTATATCTATATCCCCTTTTTGTTTTTCAAAACAAGAACCTTGAATCTAATTTCCTTTGTTTAGCTCTTTTCCTGACCATTACCAATAACAACATGTAACAATGCCTTTAAACAATGAAAAATATCCATAACCTATTGAATGACAAAAAACCACCCACCCCACCTCTTAGGAATGTGAGAGTCCTATTCTTAAATTTACTTCCTTCTGTCTGGGGGGTGACAGTATATTTACAGAATCCTGGAAGAGGTAGCTGTATCATTTGTTGTTCAGTCTCTGCATAATGGGAAAGTTCAGGACTTGTCTCAAGTCCTGGCTAGTCTGTTCAGCTGGATTATCTCAACTAGCCACCTCAAAATTGTTCTGAGCAATTTGTAGTCAAAAGTCAATCTTTAGGTGGTATTTTTTTCAGCATAGTAGTGTTATCATAGTTCTGGAGGAATCATTGTTGTGGGGCTCTATCCTCCTTTTGGAGACTGTAAAGGTCACTGTTAGAGGCTTGCTCATGGTTCACTGCAGAAAACTGATATTCAAGTAGATGAAACCATTTTCTAGAATAATTTAGTCCTTTATATAACCATTAATATCATGACAAAAAGTTAAAATATATATATTAATATTATAAATTTTATACCTTAAGAAAAGCTTTTAAAGAACCAGTATAAAACCAAAATATTAATAGATTGGTGGAAATATAATAGTCTTTAAATATTTTTTTCTGTCCCATAGCAGGTGGCTCTTCAGACATGAGACAGAGATTTTGAATTTCACTTTAATAAGCATGCTTGGGTTTAGAGAAGGAGAGAGCCACACTCCAACTCCAAAGTCTACTTTAATATTTAATTGGACTGGAGCTACAAAAAGACTATTTGCATTATATGTCTCTAGAGAATAGCAGAAACAAACATTTGGGAAAATTTACAAAATTTTATCCTGTTGGAAATGTGATATACCAATAAACCAATTTAGTACTTTTCTTGAGGCATTTTTTTTTTCTGGATGATTTATCCTTTTCCTTCAGATATCTTATTTGTTCTGTGGTCTTCAGATTCCTTAATTGGATACGTTTTTTCTCCTGAAAAGACATAAACAAAACCCTTCCCCAACCCTGATTTTGGGGAGACTTTTTGGCAAGATATATCTGATCAAATGAAAAACATTTTTAAGTTTTACAGGGTAGTTTAGATTAAATGACCATGTTGTTTGATGAACTATCATCTCCCCTAATTTAGAGGTGTCTTTTGTTCCAGTTGAATCTCTGTCAATTTTGATGGTATTCATAGCTTTTCTTCTCCTGTGGAAAGAAAAGCAAAATCCCTTTCCCAAGATAGCACATGTTCCGGTTTCCATTCTGAGGTCAACAGATCTTTACAGTATATTGGCTGATTTAATGCTTTAGTATTTTTTCTACTATCAAATGTCTCTCTGCATCTGTTGCTCCTTTCTCATCAGTGTTTAGAGAATTCAAAGTTAATAAAGTATTGGGTAATCTATTTCTGGGGTCTTTATTTTTTCTGTTTATTTAGCATATCTCTTAGATTTTGATTTGATTTTTATATAACTGCCTGACTTGTAGGATTATGTGGTATATCTGTAATATGCTTCCTATTATACTAAGCAAAAAACTGTTTCATTTTATCAGAGACATACACTGGAGCACTGTCTGTCTTTATTTATACAGGTATACCCATGATGGTCATAACGTCTAGCAAATGTATGATTACCAAATCAACCTTTTCTGAACTCAAAGGAGCTGCTCATTGAAAATCTGGATAGGCACCAATGGTGTTGTGTACATATTTTAGTTTTTCAAATTCTACAAAATGGAACACATCCATCTTCAGATTTCATTCCTTCAATTTACCATTTGAGTTACTTCTTGCATATAGTGGTACTTGGTTGTATAAAAAACAAGGAGGATATTTCTTTACAATTTCCTTGTCTTGTTGCCATGTA
>JAQHUG010000646.1:74036-88760 GCA_028555095.1 Dicrostonyx torquatus
TATCTGAGTTCCTGGAAAAGCCCCAGGGTGTACCGAGAATGAACCCTAGCCCCTAGCCTCATATGAATTGTCCAATCATAACCTTGTCATTTGAATTGTCCAATCATAACCTTGAAACCATGCGCCTCGCTTCTGTGAATCGCTTTTCGCTATATAAGGACCCCCTGCCCTAAGCCGGGCGCGCTAGTCCTTTAGTCCTTCGGAGAGGACCCGTGTGATTCAATGAAGCCTCTTGCTGATTGCATCTGTTCCAGTGGTCTCGCTGATCTTGGGAGGGTCTCCTCAGACTGAAAGATTGCCCACCTCGGGGGTCTTTCAAAAGCAAAGAGCCTTTAACAAATTCAAAATTGGCCCCTCCGTGTGTTCAGTGCATTGACACAATCAGAGAGCCTCGAGCTCAGCTGGGGTGGGTTTTTTGTTGTTGTTGTTGTTGCTTTGTTTTTATCATAGCAGAGGTTGGGGTGAGGGATGTCTAAGGTTCAGGACCCCTGATTGTCTGACATTTGTCAAAGGGTATCTTGGTGAAAGGGGATGGTAATCCCATCTACAATGGTTGGAATGTTCGGTACTTTCCTCTTGGATGCTGATTGGTCCATTCCAGGGTGGTGCCTGGGTGGTCCCAGTTTGTGTTTTTTCCTGCAGTCAGGTGTCGCTTTAGGGTAAACTGAAAACTAAGGCCTGCTTTCTGGTGGGTCTCTATTGAGCCTTGGCATGGGGCCAAGGGGCAGTGGGTACCAAGCTGCTCTGGGCTCTGTCTACATTGCCCTTTGAGGACTATGTGCTGGCTAATAATAGTGATCATAAACTC
The DNA here is from genome assembly GCA_028555095.1 of Dicrostonyx torquatus. Classification (NCBI taxonomy): domain Eukaryota; kingdom Metazoa; phylum Chordata; class Mammalia; order Rodentia; family Cricetidae; genus Dicrostonyx; species Dicrostonyx torquatus. Next base: position 74,845 of record JAQHUG010000646.1, read on the forward strand.
ATTCTTCCTAGCTCCATTAGTCTCGAAGTATTCTACTTTTCATGAACATTCCCCTGTATTACTATTGATTTGCCAACAGTTTGCTCTGAATTTCAGGAATAAAACTCCAAAATCAACGGAGCCATCATCCAGCTCTCTGTGACAGAAAGACCTATTATCTTGCTAGTGATCTAGTTCCTGCTTTTCTTTCCTAGTTGTCTGAAGTCCCTGTGACCTTCAGTTCACCTGACCTCAGTGTGAAGCCACTTAACAAATCTTTCCTTTTGTGTCTGTCCTTAGTTGTTGTCACTGTTCGGGGTACCCTTCTATTTGTGTGTCAGGGAATGACTCCACCCCACATAGTGTAGAGGATTGTACAAGCTACCTAGCCACATTACGCCCAGAGGAAGACGGGCGTGCCTGTGGAGTGCAGGAAGTTAGCAGATTCTGCTACGGGGCAGATGCTATTGAAATGCATATCTCTGCTGATCTTGAAAAGGTCTTTGGGGTGGAAGGTGGGTCAGGAACCATTGTGCTGTGTCTCCAAGCATAGTGTAATCCTATGGCAGGTGCTCTTGTCACTCAGGTTTCAGTAGCCAATCAGACCCTCCAGGTGACCTGCCAGTCAGAAGTTGTGTAGGATCCTTCCGGTCGCTTCTGGCCGCCAGCTTCAGGCTTGACTTTGAAGAGTGGTTTTGTCTTGTGCTGTGAATGCTTGTGGCTGGGAGCTGAGCAGAGAGCATGGGCAAGCTGGAAAACCACAAGATGGTGAGTCCGGGCTGCTATCCCCAGACTGGGAGGAGCGGCTAGTTGAGCCATGGGAGTCAGTGCGGTGCGTATACCCCTGGCTGGATGGGAGCCACGATGGTGCAGCACACTCCAGCATGGTCTGCGTGGCCCTGCAAATCCTGCATGGTCTTTGCAATTCCCGAAGTTGGCTGGCAGCCTCCGAGTAACTTCACTCTGTTGGCTGCATCTACACAGGGCATCGGGAACGGGACTAGGCATTGGGAGATCCCTGTGCTTGATGTCACTGTCCAATGCCTGTGTTCTTAGTGCTTGTGCTGTCGCAGTGGAACACATTTGCGCAACTCAGCCCTGGTCCCTTTAGTCTCTTCCAGGAGTTCTGCACTTTGAAGATTTAACATTTAGGTTTAGGAGCCGTCTGTAGGTAATTCTATGGAGCTTGTCAACAGTATCTCCTGTGTAGAGTAGCACTCCACTGCGAAACTGAGGTAGAAGAGTAGAATTGATGGTAAGGATTCACCGGCTCTGAGGAAGCAAAGTAGAACGTAGGTAAGGGAGGGCAGTATCCCAAATACTCGGGGTAAGTGGTATGCTAATCATACTTGTTAGAGATTAGCATGATGAGATGCAAATGTTTGTTCCTCAGGATTCGCCAGCTACATTCCCATAACAAAGGAGACAACCCTCATTTTCTACCAGCAGAAAAAAAACCTGCCTCTAAATACTGCTCAGGGGACCGGCACAGGGTCACAACCTGCACTAAGTCCTGGTGTGCCATAAAGGTATGTTAATTCTAGAACAATCTCCAGTCTTTTTGAAAAGTGATTTTGAGTCAAGGTCTCCTGTGTTGTTTGAGGTAGACTTGAACCCTGTCTGTAGCCCCACAAAGCACCGCCCTTGTTATCCTCCTGACTAAACACCCTAAACCTTGGATAACACTTCTGCAGCACCACAGAGTTCCAAAGTTACCAGTTTGAGTCACAAAGTGGCTTGCCCATTGCAGAACAGGGAAAGGATTTGTGTGTGGAGCATGGCTACTCCCTTCAGAGGAGGAAAGGTGTACTGTCTGTGTTCCCTGCAGGGGGAAACAGACCTGACAATAGCTATATCACAGAATGAAGCTGAAGGCGGTGCACTTCAGGGGTATGACGGGGCGTGATGAGTGACTTTCTATGTAATTTTCCCGCTTGTATTAATTTCTTCTATGTAAACGAAGATAAAATTGATAGCTATACAGTTTAGCAAGGATAGTTTGGACTACTAAGTATTCAGTTTTCAATTAGTGAGCTCTCCTATGCAGATGTGTGCAATCCTGATTGACACAGTTAAGTCAGCTGAGAAGTTTGAGAACAGGAGTTTGGCTGTAACTTCATGTGTTCACTTACGGCACTCAGTGACTAGCATTTTAAATGAGACAAAGTCACACAGTCTCTTATTAATGGCATTCTCTCCATCGGGGAAGTACCTCTTCCATTTCAAAGTCAGTATAGATAAGTGGTCTTCCAACTATTTTTATTATTTTATAACATTAATTATTGGTATCATTTTTAACATTTATTTTCTTTAAATGCATTACTGCATTTTTTTTATTTTTCAGTGTTTCCTAGTTTAAGGATTTTGTTCCATTTTTTTCTTAAGCGCTGTTTATTTATTTATATCAGTTTAGGGCAGCCTTGGGGGTCATGGCTCCCTTCAGGGTATCAAATAATGCACGCGGTCACAGGACTGGCCTAAGATCATTGGAAAGCACAAATATTTATATTATATTTGTAGCAGTAGCAAATAAATATAGTTATGAAGTAGCAGCGAAGTATTTTTATAGTGGGGGGATCACCACATCATAGGAGCTGTATTGAAGGGTCACAGCATTAGGAAAGTTGAGAACCACTGATTTATATCAATGTCTCCTGTAGCTCAGGCTTGCCTCACATTATGTAATTGAGAATTGCTTTGAACATCTAATCCTGTCTCTTCTGATTAGTTCTGGAAAAATGGTCAGAAACTCCTTCCAGGATGTACCTTGACTGGTCTGTGGGAAGGAAATATAGACCAATAAATGAGTATCCTCTAAATTCTCTAGATTTTATTGTGAATTTACAAGTGGGGTGGGACCTGTGTAAGAACTGAGTCCACTGACCAACTGTAAAGCAGTTGTAGTCACAGCAGAGAAGGGGAGGGGCAAGAAGGAGGGTGAACGCTTTCCTGCAGCGGCTGTAGTTGACATTAGTGATGAGTAGTGAGGTAATCAACTTTAGATGATCAATATATGTTGTGACTGGCCATCTCTTGGGTCCACAGACCAGACATTCAAGAATATGTGAAGAACTGAACTAATCATTAAACCAAATTACTATAGTTACAGTAGTTCCAGCAAAATAGCACTGGATAAAATGGTGTGGGCCTGCCAGACATGACTGTGTTTTCTAGGTTTAAGATGTATACTCCAAGAAAAAAATGGTGTAAGTTGGTGTGCTCTAAAACAAATCCTTCGTCTCTGGAGCACTTGGCCATAAAGCCTGTTTTGATTTTTTAAGAGAACTTTTTGGGATTATAATTACATTAGTTCCACTATCTCTTTCCTGCCTCCAAGCCCCCCCATAGACCTTGCATTGTGGTCTAACCCAGGGCTTCTTTTTATCAACAGTTTCTGTTTGAATGTGACGTGTGTTTGGTTACAGGACCTCTCAGCTATGAAGTAAAGGGTTTGCTACATTGAACATCGAGTGTATAATGGAATGTGTACACATAGGACCCGGTACCTTGGAGGAGGAACAGGAAGTGCTCTGGGAGAATGGAGGATTTTACTCAACTCACATTAGGGTCTTATGCAACCGTAGTGTGGAAGGGCAAACCTCGGAGGGGTTTTGCTCTCCGAATCATTTGCTCTCTGCTTACTCTTTAGGTGATAATGTCCTGAAGTCCGGCTGGGTGGTCCTAGCTAATGAAGGACTCTGGTAGTGCTTGGTAATTAGGAGCACCGGTAAGAGGTAGCTTACAGGTTCTTTGCAGGAGTCTCCTCTTGTTCTGATGTAAGGATCTGTAAAAAGGACCACAAGCCATGTGTTGATGGGTGTAGAAACCACTGTCCCAAGACCAGAAAGAGAAGATTGGCTGAGTTGTCAGAGATGCTTGAACAGGGGTGAACCATGAGCCAGACTAAGGTTTTGTTTGTCTCTGTGGTGACCTAGGTAGTGGCCCTTGCCCTTTGAGCTTTGTTGAGTGGATTCCCAGGGGAAGGAGAGGCTCTGCCATCCTGGCATGGGAGACTATGTGCCTGCAATTTCAGGCTTTGTGCTATGTAATTGAGAATTGCCTTATGCTATGTAATTGAGGCTTGCCTCATGCTATGTAATTGAGAATTGCTTTGAACACCTAATCCTGCCTCTGCTGCCCAGTGCTGGTTAGATAATCCTGGTTAGATAAACAGGACTGTTATTTTACTGGTTTTAAATATACACCGTGAGAGAAAAGGTTTGAGGAATCTTTGATGTGCTCTGATATAAATTCTTAATCTCCGGAGGACATCGCCAGAAAGCCTGTGTCAACTTCTCACAATAAGTTTCTGAGATTATAGCTACATCATATTCACATTCTCTTTCCTGTCCCCAAGCTCTACCATGACCCCTCATTATTTTCTAAAAAATGGCCTGTCTTTCTTTACAACAGCTACACAGTAACAACAGTTTCACAGTAACAACAGCTACTGTGCATATGACCTATGTTTGGCTGCAGGATTACCCCACTACCAGGCAATTGGTTGGCTGCACTGCACATTGAGTGTGTAATGGAATGTGCACACAAAGGACCTTGTGCTTTGGATGAGGAACAGGATGTCTCTAGGAGAGTACAAGAATGTCTACTAAAATGCTTTCTAGACTAGGGCCCTGTCTACTGGAAGGCTGAGCTGGAGAGACTGTGCTAGCTGAGTGATTGGATCTCTGATCACCCAGTAGGGGAGCTGGTAATATTCTGAGGCCCAGCTGGGTGACCCTAGCCAATGAGGGACTCTGGGAGGGCTTAGCCATCAGGAATACTAGTGGCAGGTAGTTTGCAGGTTCTTTCCGGGATTCTCCTCTGCCTCTGCTGTAGGGAGTTGTAAGGAAGACCATAAGCCATGCCGTGGTTGGTGTAGGGTGTTCAGAGAAGGTGTCTGGAGCTGTCATTTGTGCTAGTATCTCTTAGGTTCATTTGGTTTATAAAGTCCATTAGCTCCAATATTTCCCTGTTTAGTCTTTGTCTGGATGACCTGTTCATTGGCGAGAGTGGTGTATTCAAATCTACTACCATCAAATGTTGTGTGAGAATCAATTTGTCATTCAACCTTTAGAAGTGTTTCTTTTACAAAAGTGGGAGGCCTTGTGTTTGGGGCATAGATATTAAGAATCTAAATGTCATATTGGTGGAGTTTTCCATTGATGAATATGGAGTGTTCTTCCCCATATCTTTTGATTAATTTTTGTTTTGTTGTGCCCAAGTTGAGACCCCCAGAGAGACACCACCAGAATCCAGTCAAGTCCAGAATGCAACAGCAAGGTTTGTTCTTTCCAGCCAGGCTGGGAGCTGTCCACTACGTACAGTAGGGAGAGCTCCCGTTCCTCATTTGGGGTTGACACATATAGGCAAAAACCACAAGCCAAGTTTATTTTGGGTCAAGGGGGTTGACATCTTGCTAAACAAAGGGTGTGGGCTACTTCTGCATACCCCTTCCTCCTTTAAGCAGCTACTTCTGCTTCTGTGCATGCCCCCTCCATCTTGCATTCCTCCCAAGCAGTTATTCCTGCTTCTGTCTGGGTGTCGACAGAACACCAGGAACATTTTTCCAGAGGTTCCTGTTTTCAACTAGCTTTTTTTTTTTTTTCCGAGACAGGGTTTCTCTGTAGCTTTGGAGCCTGTCCTGGAACTAGCTCTTGTAGACCAGGCTGGTCTCGAACTCACAGAGATCCGCCTGCCTCTGCCTCCCGAGTGCTGGGATTAAAGGCGTGCGCCACCACTGCCCGGCTTTCAACTAGCTTTCCATGTTACAAAGTTTCTTGAACTCAGTGACTTAACCAGCTCCTGATGAGGCAAAGCAAAGCTTCTTAAAATTTTCTATGTCCTTACAGTTTGAAGTCTATAAAATGGCTACACCAGCTCCCTTTTTAGTTCCATTTGCTTGAAATATGTTTTTCCCCACCTTTGCTTTAAGGTAATATCTATCCTTGATATTGAAATGCCTACTTGTATGTGATGGAAGGATGGATATTGTTTTTGGTCAATACTGTTAATCTGTGTCTTTTCATTGGGGGAATTGAGGCCATTGATATTGAGGGATATCAGGAATAATGATTATTAATTCCAGTTATTTGGTTTTGTGGTTATTGGTACTGGTGGCAGTGGTATTATGTATATGAGATTGCATGTGTTTGTGTGTGTGTTTCCCTTTTGGTTTTGCTTATTTGAGATTATTTTTTTTTTGTGTTTTCATGTGTGTCGTTTGCTTCCTTGGGGTGGATTTTTCCTTCTGGTACCTTCTGTAGAACTGAATTTGGTCATACATATTGTTTAAATTTCACTTTATCATGGAATATCTTATTTTCTCCATTTATGGAGATTGAAAATATTCTGGATATAGCAATCTGGGCTGCACCTGAGGTTTCTTACTGCCTGCTTTACATATTTCGTAGACCTTATATGGCTTTTAAAATCTCCATTAAGAAGTCAGGTGTAGTTCTCATCAGTCTGTCTTTATATGTTACTTGATGTTTTTTCTTTTCAGCTTTTAATGTTTTCTTCTCTGTTCTGCATGTTTACTATTGTCACTATTGTGTGGCAAGGGGACTTTGTTATCTGAAACATCTGTCTGGTGTTTTGCATGCTTCTTTGTACTGTCATTCACATCTCCTTTAAATTAGGAAAATTTCCTTCTAGGATTTTATTGAAAATAATTCTCAACCTTTGAGCTGGTTTTCTTCTCTTTCCTCTATTTATGTTATTCATAGGTTTAGTCTTGGCATAATGCACCAGATTTCCTGGATGTTTTATATTAGGAAATTTTTGGGTTTAATGTATTCTTTGTTTAATGTTTCCATTTCTTCTATTGTATCTTCAGTGTCTGAGACTCTCTTCCATCTCTCTATTCTTTTGGAGAACTTTGCCTCTGTACTTTCGGTTTGTAGTACTAAATTTTTTATTTCCAGGATTCTCTCAGTTTGTGTTTTCTTTACTGTTTCTGTTTTCAGGTCTTAAACAGATTTTTTTTCCTTCAAGTATTTGTTCATTTTTTTTCTTGGCTTTATTTAAGGCATTTATTGGTTTACTCCAATTGTTTGTATTTTCCTAGGCTTCTTGAAGGGCTTTATTAATTTCCTCCAATTTTTTTGTTTGTGTTTTCATGAATTTGAGAAATTTACTCATTTTTCTTTTTCAGGTACTCTATCATCTGCATATAGTTGGTTTTAAGGTCTTTTTCTTGTATTTCAGCTGTGTTAGATTATTCAGGGCCTGCGGTGGTAGGACAGCTGGGCTCTGGAGGTGACATATTGCTTTGGCTCTTATTGATTATATTCCTATGCTAAGCCTCTGGGTTTGGGGTGATTATAGTTTTAGGTGCTGGTGTCTGACTTGATCTTGTTTGGATGGGAGTTTTGTTCCTGGGTTTCTGTTCATTGTCTGGAGTTTCAGAGCAGGTATTAGCTGAGTATTTTCTTTTTTCCTGGCCTTCTTGATGGTGTATTCAAGATGGAAGGGGGTTCGGGGTAGATATCTTAGAGATCCATAGGAGACATGAAGAGGGTATAGGGGAAGCTGCCTCTGGTGTTGAACACCAGTGATGGGGGCAACTGTCCCAATCAGGACTGGGGTTAAGGATAATGTGGCTGATCTTCTGGCAGCTGTGGCAAGAGTTGAGTAGAGGGTGTCTGTCCCCATTGGATGATGGGGACACAGATATGAGTTGAGAAGGGGAGGACAGGTAGGGACGATCTGGAATCCACAGGAGACATGAACTGGGGAAAGGCGAAGCTGTAAATGTAGTTCTGTTGTAGCCCTAGAGGCATTATGAGTATTGGGTCTTGGGGAACAGAGACTGGAGAAGGTCTGTGGGCAGCCTCCCTAGTTCCATGCACAACATCTTAATACTGATTCATCAGGGTCCCAGGGATCATTTATTTAACATCTTTATTTAGGTTTTTGTTGTTAATCTGTGAAAGACTTTTAGTTTATTGGATAAAAAGTATTATGTGGGCTACGTATGTCACTCAACAATAATTTTCTGGGGGTTGACCTGAGTTTAGATACCAACACCCAAGTTGGGAGGTTCATAGCTATGTGTTATTTCAGATCCAAGTGATCTGGCAGACTCTTTGGTGTGTCACCTATACACACATGGAAAACATTCTCTGTCACACATAGAAACATACACATAACAATGGGGATAGACTTTTTTTCAAAAGTGCTTATGACTTATAAAGGAATTAACAAGTTGTTGTAGGTATATAATACAGATCATTCAGTATTTCTTTAAAAATCTGTTATCTTGCATTTGTTTGAAAATTTTCATTTCCTCACTCTGATGTAGACTTAACATCCAATTATCAATCACAGTAAATAAAATGTTTTTTAAACGATCCTAACATACATCCTTTTCTTTATCAAAAGAACGTATTCAAAATTATTTTCTACAGTACAGAATTGTCAGAAGGCTACAAGTGAATTCCTTCCAATTTTGGTGCACCAGACCTCCTCACCCAACCAATGTTCTATTATTTGCAAAGGAGAGAACTCTAGTGCACACATGTTGTAAGAGGTTTTATTTTTCTTTAAGACTTTGAATGGCAAAACCCATAAAATGCTCTAGACATAGCGTAATCACCTACTCTTGAAGGACCTGGAAGATGGAAGTGTTGAGCATAATGACAGTAAGTGAAAGTCCAGGTCATAGGACTTCAGTGGCAAATAGACTCCATGATAAATACCTCTAGAGGTCGTTTGTGTGATATTTTGGCCCCTAGCCTTTATTATTATGCCTTTGCCCCCCAAAAGTTCAGTAAGGCAGAATTAGAAAATAATGGGCTGATTTTTTTATATGGAACATTGACTCTCTTGGGTGACTATTACTGATGACTCATTCATGATTACAATATTTTTTTAAAAAAGCACAAGTGGGTCATAAATAAATGGAAAGTCTGTGGGTTGCCGAGAAAAACATAATTAGGTAGATTCAGATGGCAGTCACATGCCAGGTATAGGCAGGGATTTTCAGGGAGATTATCACCATTAAATAGAAGGCTCTTCCTCTACATTGGAAGCCTGCCAAGGTGCCCTAAGGGTGAGAACCCATCCTTTTGTGCTCTTAGTTAATGGAAGATCTAGCAAAGTAATTCCCAGTCCCAGGAAGCAACAAAGCCTGCTGCAACTCTAGTCCTAGCAGGGTCCATCATAACTTAGAAACTGAATTTGGGAGAATCATTAATATTGTTCTGGTTCTAGAAAGAAGAAAGATGCAATCTTTAAAGCTATGCATTCTTAGTCTGGTGATCTAGTTCAGCAGTAGTTTATTTAGTAGGCATCTGTGTTTGGTAGAGCCAGAGCTCCAGCGAGGAGACTGTGAGAGTTTATCGCATGATGCTGTGCGGATGAAGCCTGGGCTGTATTTGAGCCCATCAGATGTTGAGATATATAAACTATGAGACATCTTTACTTGAAGAATTATATATATGGAGTGGAAGTAACCAAAGAGAGATGTATGGGTAGTTGTGATCATAGAGGCATCTAAACCCTTTGAAACTGAAGTTCCGCATGTCTGATACAGAGCTACTACCGATTTGATGGTTGTCCTTCTGGATTTCTGTCTTTCCTCATGCCCAATCTTCACTCATGATGTCTCAATTCATTTCCTTTGGAATAGGAATTGGTATTCTGTGTCACTGGATGTTGGAAACATTTAACTTCTAATTTTACAAGAGTACAGCAAGAGACTGTCTTGAATGTCAAAAGAGACTCTGGACATTTGAACAGTGCATAGTTGGTTGCAGATTACAAGGATCATTGAGGTGATTAAATGCATTTACTTCGTGGATGACCCTGACCCTATAGTGACCTGTGTCAGAATCTCATCAACTGAGTGAAAGGCTCTCAGATAAGGTAATGTATTTGAACATGTGTCTCTCATTGATGACTTCCTTTGGGGTGCTTGTGGAACCTTTAGTAGGAAGAACCTTTCTGAGTGAAATTCCTCAATGGTGATGGGATTTGAGTGTCTATATCCTCAACCCATTTCCTGTTCTTTGTTTCTACTGTGGTGGGGTTCAAACTATTCAGCCAGCTTCCTCCTTTTGCTGTTGCAGTATCACTACTATATGATATCATTACATCACATCTGATACAGTTGAAGCAATTGCTATTCAGTGGTAAGCCATTTTGCTTTCCTTATTATTTTGTTTATTTTTTTAGAAGACACAATCTTTTCTCATTTTATATGCCAATCCCAATTCCCACTCCCTCCCCTTCTCCTGCTCCCTTCACCTTCTTCCCCTCACCCCTCCATCCACTCCTCAGAGCGGGTAAGGCACATTGTTTTGAGGCCCTCCCCACTATATCTAGGCTGAAGAAGGTATCCCTTCAAAGAGAATGGGTTCCAAAAAGCCAGTACAAGCAGTAGGAATAAATTCTGGGCTCACTGCCAGCAGCCCCACAGTCTGTCCTAGCCATATGACTGTTACCCTTCACCTTCAGATCACCTGATTTTTCAAAAAAAATTTTGTTGTTTTTATTTTTTGTTTCTAAAGACAAGGTCTGTCTGAGTAGCACTGGCTCTACTGAAAGTTGCTCTGGAGACCAGGCTGGTCTCAAACTCAGAGATTCACCTGACTCTTGCTCTAAATGCTTAGATTAAAAATTGGCCAATATTCTTGGTATTTTGTTTTTTTTTGTTTTTTTGAGGGGGGGAGATTTTGAGGGGTTTCTCTGTAACCTTGGAGCCTGTCCTGGGACTAGGTCTTGTAGACCAGGCTAGCCTTGAACTCACAGAGGTCCACCTGCCTCTGCCTCCCAAGTATGGGATTAAAGGTGTACACCACCACTGCCTGGCTTATATTCTTTGTTTTATATAAAGTATTGGGTGATGGGCCTAGAGTGTAGGTTTTTGTACACGTCAAGCATGTTCTTTTATTTGTGCTTTTTTTTTTTCAAAACTTGAATTTTGAAATTTGGAAGAGGGTATCATTCTCTTGCCCAGAATGGCAGTATTCATGTCATTAATACTGCCTGGGCCTTCTGAGTCATTGAGTTACTGGTGTTTGACATTCTTCCTGCTTGTTGTGTTTATTTTAATTTTTTAAAATGAATATGATTCTTTGGGCTGTATACATCATTATGTGCCACATGTGTGACTGATCCTCACAGTAGTCAAAAGATGGTCTTAGATTCCCTGAGCTTGAAATAATGGATAATTGTGATCTGCCATATACGTTCTGGCAATTGAGCTCACCTATATGCAAGATCATCAAAAGCTCTTACCTGCTGAGTCATTTCTCCTGGCCTATGTTGATTATTTATGATCAATATATACATCACTCTTGTTTTTATCTGTCAATTTGTAACTGTTTAAATATGCAGTCCCCACTACTAAGATTTACTGAAGTTACAATTTGAACTGAAACTCTTCAGGTTTCTGGAAGATAAAAACAGACCTGGAGTGAATGCATAACTCCGTGTAGGAACTTCAGTAAAAACCCTGAGTTCTTTTTCTTTTTCTTGATTTATTTTTGCAGGGGAGATTGGCTCTTAATATTTACTTCTTGCTGTCCTGGAACTGATTGCATAGGCTACCATTCAACCCAGAGGCAGATATACCTGCCTGCCTCTGCCTCCTGAGTGCTGGGATTAATGGTATTGTTCTTTTTTTTTCTTTTAGTTAGTAATTGTTCATACACTTTCTCTGGGGTGTACTCAGTACTGTTGATCTGCTTGTTTGTTTCTCTATGTCTGTTAATAGGCATGTCTTTTACAAGGTGATATCCCATTCTAAGCATTAAGAAATGATAGGGGTAAACCTATTAATTTTCCTTCTAAAGTGACTTGATGATTATATTATAAGGTCTGTATCATAGAAAAAGTGTTGGAAGCACCAGAATTATATGACTATATTGACAAAGAAGTATACATTTACAATGTTGTCAATATCATGTTTTTTGTTGTATACATGCATGGCATATTTTAGGATACAGTGACCTATAATGACGTTCATATTGACTTCACTGGGGAAGAGTGGGCTTTGCTGGGTCCTTCCCAGAAGAATCTCTACAACGATGTGATGCTGGAGACCTATATGAACCTCACTGCTGTAGGTAATACTGCAAATTTTCCTTCATGTTTTAAAATAAGGAGACAACTGTTCCTTGGTTATCAATGCTCTTCTGTAATTTTAATTTAAATGAGGAAGAATGAGGTGAATGAATAAGGCATGGTTCTAAGGATCACTGAAGATAGTAACTTAAATTTTTACACAATTTCCAATAATATATCATATATTTCCTGGTACTATATTTTAGGCTACAAATGGGAAGGTCATAATATTGAAGGACATTGTCACAGTTCTCGAAGATATGAAAGGTAATTTTCATGTACAAGCTGATACAAATGTGCCTGCCAAGATATTTTATTGTATCTGGAAGTTTTAAAGGAAAGTAACAGCATAAATAATCACAGCTTAAAGTTCATTGATAATCATTAAATTCTCACAAAGCATGTACTTCAAGGGCAGGTAAGTGAATTGTGTTTGCAAGTCCTTCTTTTAAGAAGGAAGACAAGGAATCAATGCCTTTACAGATATCACCATTTGAATCATAACTCCCTCAGAGCTATGCTGTAGAACTGCCAATCCATTTAGTTTCATAGTGCTTATATTATAAGATGTATACATGTTGGATAAGTGATAAGTATATGTCCAAAAACTTCTAATAAGCAGGTAGTCCATAGTAAAGCTATTGTTACTCATATAGTTGCGTCTACTTTGCTAAGTTTAGTGAGACAGGTAGTTAGCGTCAGGATTTAAGGGGGGTGAGGGTTGTGGAGAAACCATAACCCATGTACCATATGTTTATGAGGAAGAAAAACTCAAACTGTAAATTCAATGTAGAATCTTTTTGTTATTCTTCCATTAATAGGTATAGTACATGTCACTATGGATACAAGCCATATGAGCATAGGGATATGAATAGAAGCCATGCACCTCTCTCTGTCTCAGAATAATTAGAATATATATAGTCCCCATGTTGAGTAAACTTGTTGAATGTGATTCAAGTTTACAAGTAATTGATTTTCTTGCTTTACTGGGGGGAATACATCAACCAATCCATACTGCAGAAAAGCCCTATGAGTGCTAGAAATGTGTAAATACTTCTCTTTGTTCTGGTTCACTTTGAAAATGTAGTACTACTCACAATATAGGAAAATTTATCAATGAAGTAAGTGGTTTTAAGGTGTGAATTTTTCCAGTTCTCTTCAAATATGTGAAAAATTTCATAGAGATAAAAGATACCATAAATGGGAGCCAGGTAGTAAAGGCTCTTACCATCATTGGCATCTTCAAATATATAAAACATTCCTTACTGAGGGGGAACAACGTAAGTGTAAACAAAGTCATAAAAGACCTGATTACTCTTTAAAATTAGACTGTTGTAAAATTAATTGATACAGATATAAAGAGTCGACAATACAAGTAGTAAAGCTTTTATATGTACCCATTATTCTTGCAGGCATGAAAGAAGTCATATTGGAGAGAAACTTTCTGAATGCAATCACTGTGGTAAAGCCTTTGCACAACACAGTCATCTCCAAATACATAAAAGAACGCATACTGGAGAGAAACCCTATGAGTGTAATCAATGTGGTAAAACCTTTTCGTTTCACAATAATCTTCAAGTACATAAAAGAACACATACTGGAGAGAAACCCTATGAGTGTAATCAATGTGGTAAAACCTTTTCACAATACAGTCATCTCCAAACACATAAAAGAACACATACTGGAGAGAAACCCTATGAGTGTAATCAATGTGGTAAAACCTTTGCACAACACAGTCATCTCCAAGTGCATAAAAGAACACATACTGGAGAGAAACCCTATGAGTGTAATCACTGTGGTAAAGCCTTTGCACAACACAGTCATCTCCAAATACATAAAAGAACACATACTGGAGAGAAACCCTATGA